>JASTWK010000380.1:0-175323 GCA_030770225.1 Temnothorax unifasciatus
ATAAAGCTCGGCACCTGTTTACGTTCGCTATTTCTGGAAATTTCGCACATTGCTTCGATTTCATACTCGGAATGAAATATATACTTGACCATTCTCTATCACGTGACCAAGAAATTCTATTCTGATTTGTAAAAACCGGCACTTTTTCCAGTTTATATATATTAATCCTGCTTCATTTGCGATTTTAAACACTACTTCATAATTCTTTATTCCTGTATCTTCATCTTCAGTAGAAATTATCACGTCGTCTAGATAAGTTAATATGTACTTTCATTGCTTTCATCTTGCCAACATATTGCTAAGGTCATTTTTAAATATAAAAATATCCAAATGTCGGATCATCTGATAGATGGCATCCGATAAGATTCGTTTCTCGTAAGTAAAATATGATGAACGGTGGATATGAGAACGATACATAATCACGAACTGCAAAACTTATATCAGTTGTATTATGGAGTCCACTCTCTTATAATAAAGTGTGGCACACTTTTGAAGACTGATAACAAGGTTAATTTATCAATACAATAATGCATACAATGTGCAAGATGAGAGACAGCTTTGCTATTGAAAACATATGTACAGCAAATACATCTATAAAAGTAAAACAATTAGATGCCATATTTTCTGCAAATTTGTCATCATGCTTTTAAGCAATAGCTTGTTCGCATATCTTGCGCACGTATTGGGGAATTACCTTGTCCCGTTTTTACTCTTCAATTTATATGTCGACTTGTTAGCAACTTGCCGGCAAAATTGCAGACATTTTGTTATCTGGGTCATTACCGATAAGAAATTTATGAGTAACTGTATCGTTAAAAACAACTCGAGCAAGGCTAGAATATGAATGTTTATCAATACAATATTTAATTGCGCACGAAATTCTCCGAGTGCTATGTTTTCTTTTAATCCTACGCCGCGAAATCGCGTCTCTTTACGCTCTGACAAAGGAGATCCTATCTCAACGTATTGGTCCTCGCGCATAAGACACAAATTACTTCTGGTATCGATTAAAGCAACAATTATATATGATTATTAATCGCAACTTTTTTACTGTATTTTGTCTGAGTTACCTGCGTCGCACAGTGGTTCCAAATACTAAAACCTGGCCAAAAGCTAAATTTTCAAATATTTAATAGAGTATTTAAATATAAAATTATATTATCTCAAATGTTTAATGAACAAATTTATGCAATAATTATTTTATGAATATGTATTGCAACTTTGAAATACGTCCTCAAAGTTGGACAATTTTATTAACACAATGATAATATTCTATAAATTTTTATGTCTTTTGAATGACAACTTGATAAAATCTTATGCTAACACATATTATAATAGAAAATGCAATATGCTATGCTTATTAACATTTATAATATATTCTTTAAACAGTAAAAATTTTATGAACGGATAATACGAATAAAATTGTCAATATAAAAAGTGCGACGCAGAGTGACGCATTTTTTCTTATCTCATAACAAAAATTACTAAGCATAGAAAATAATAAAAAAAGAATTAGCTGCTCATAGCTAAATATCCTGTTTCTTGCAAAATATCAAACCACAAGTGGTGGTGCCTAGTTTATAGGTTACACGTTAATTATATGCTAATAAGTTAAGAGACAAAATTAATTGAGCAATAAAATACAATATTGGCTGAGCTGTGAAGATTAAAAGTGGATACGTGTTTTAAAATATCTCGACGGAATGGCAGCTCGTCAGAATATCCCTTGCCTCGAAGTGAAGATTAAAAGTGGATACGAGTTTTAAAACCTCGACGGAATGGCAGCCCGTCAGGAGTATCCCTTGCCTCGAAACCCCTTCTACCTTGCCGTTCGGATTCGGCGTTAAACTGTAGGTCCCATGTGCTTGTGTGCGCACCACAAGCACATGATTTTGGGGGAGGCTTAGGTCCGACTCGGACTGTTGCGCCATTGGAAAAAAAAATAAATGTGTTTTAAAAACATATGAGAAATATATGCATTTATTTCGCTTTAAACGTTTTTTAACGAAAAAGTGTAACGTATTACAGAACAAAAATCTCAATTATTCCACGCTAATAAAATTATCACGAAATTACCTAACAATGTATACTTTTTATTGCGATCGGTTCCTAAAATTTATAACTCAGTCAGTTTACTATATACAGGTTACTGTATACCTACTCTGTTGCGTTAATCGTAGAATGGATTCGTAGGAAACATGCGCGTATCTTTAACAATAAGTATATTTTCTTGTAGCTTAAAGATTCCAAGTATAAGTATCATCATGCACGAAATAACGCGTCTCATATTTACGAGAAAACATATTGAAGTATCTCCTTCCGTTTTTAATTAGCTTGTAATGTCGAAATCTAGACTGAAATAGGGGACACATATTTTTTATACGTGGTCGTATGCACTTTTAGGCAAACATCCCTTTGAAAAAAAATTGAAAGCTAAATTATATTTGTAACGTACAGAGTCATTTTTATTTTAGTGTAGTGTTTTTGTAATTATTTTAAAATAATTGTCGTGATAATATTGTTGTTAAAATACCTAAAAGTTTTATTTTGTTACAATTTAATATACAAAAGCAAATATTTATTTTAATTCAATTTTTTTTCTTTTAAAAGCGAATGCTTATAGAATTATGAATATGTGAAAAGTATTAATATTCAAAAATTTTAAATAGGTATTTGTACTTACAAAGTCGCACTCGTGGATCGGATGATGGAACGATGCCACGCACTGAACTACTTATGCTCGCAATGCGATGACATTTTATATTTTTTTTCCTTCTATTTATGTATAGTTATTTTACATTTAGCTTATTAACATTTTACATTAGGGGAGACCGGGGCTAGAAGTAACACGGGTAAGTTGTCACAAAGCTTATATCTCACTTAATACATTGAGTGGAATATTCTTCTTTATAGTGTAGGTTGCTCCTATCGTGTTAGTCCGGGTGTACGAAATAGCTCGTTTCAAAAACATCGCATGTGATATTTACGAGCATTTTTTTAAAATTGGAGGTCGTGAGTAAATTTTTCTTGCCTCTATTTTTATTGTTCCGTTGGTTTTTGGGAATTACTAGTCGTAATTTCTTTTTGGTCATAAGAAATATTATAGTTTTAGAGTAATTTTTTCTTGTATTTATAGTTAACCGTCGTTGCAACATAGTTTATAAATATAATCTTCTTTGTTCAAAATGGCCATTCAGGGTAAGTTGTCTCAAATGAGATGGGATTCAATGTTTATGAGAAATATTATTCTTTTATTTACTCAAAGTTTATGAAAGTATTACAAAGTTTATTGAGAATTATTATTCTTTCATTTAGTCTAAGTTTATGAGAATTATATTACAAAGTTTATAAAAATTATTAATTTTTTGTTTAATTTACACTGCAATATATTATTAAGTTAAATTTACCAAAAACTAGCACTAACTTTAATAAAATATTAAAACAGGAACTATTTGTCGTATGTTTTCCTCTATACATGAAAGATACATGACAATCAATCCAGAGTCATGTGACAACCAATCCTGGGTATGGGGGTAAGTTCGTCACATTTTCACGATCTTGCTTAGAATTAAATAACTTTTTGTGTATAAATATATATAAGTTTAATATTTTTTTTCTTATACCTAAAGGATGTAGCTACATTATAAAGTACCATACAATATTATAAAATATTGCTAACATTTTTTTTTAAATCAGTATCTGACAAGTGTGACAACTCGCCCCGGTCTCCCCTACTTATATTTTGCAAATGTCATATTTTTCTATATTTGAGCATCTTGTGTAGCTTTTTAATTTTAAGGTATTTTTTTTATTATTTTAAGTTTTTGTCACTAAACTAATAATGATATTGTGGTGACCACCCAGGTGTGGGCCTCCGTGTATATTTCTTATTGCGACCAAAAGTTACAACATTCTTGTTCATCGAGCACATTTCGGGTTCTGCACCGTACATATTTTTGAACAACACCTTTAAGATGTTTCATGAATTTTACATGCACATTAATTAAAATTATGAGACTAAATTAGTCTAGGTGTCGGCCACCCAGTGCAGTGTGGCCGGGGGTATTAAAAAAAGAAGTATGACCTCAGAGGGTTAATATTCCTTTATTTTTAAAGTTTTGCGTTTAATTTTCAAATTATTTATCATCACTCACATTAACTATACTTAAAACTAATGATTTAAGCAGAAAAGTTCGAAATTTATCCGCTGCAGACACAAATTTTGGCAATTTCCAAACTGCACACTATTACCCCACCACTTTCATTTTTGCTCGACTTTGCTCGTCCTATTGTAAATATAGCTCAATAAATATTTAACAACAAAAATTATTATCAAATATGAGTTCACATACTTGTAGAGAAACGTTTAAAGATTCCATAGCTGCATTTAAATTAATTGCAACTATAAAAGCCATCTTGTATTAACAAATTTACCTTAGATGCGCACTATTACCCCCACTTTCCCCTACTACTATATTAACCCTTAAACACATATGTTGGGTATGCCATACCCGGTCGGTTTCTTTAATCACGTGCCATTTCGAAACGGATGACGGTAGCGGTCCGGTACAAGCGTGTAAAAAAACTTTGAGGTTTTGTCTTAAATGTCGAATTTACAGTTGAAATACGCGAGTCGGGTATGGCATACCCACGTTATGTATTGATGGTACTGACTGGACAGTATGTGTTTAAGGGTTAAATTAATAAATGTACAATTTTGATTCTTCAAAGCTTCGAAGCTTCGATCTTCGAAGATTTTAATGTCGAAGCTTTGAAGTTTGAATATCAAACGATTCTTCGAAACAAATTCTTCGAAACAAATCACCAGCCATTTAACATTTACATTGTTAAGTGCGAAATTATAACATAGATGTAATGTCACTGATGCTCTATGTCGACTGGAAATCTTCCCAAAATGGGCAGCAGTCATGACTTGTCGGCGTTCTTACATACGTTCGCCTTACGTGTTTCGTAGGGTGTAGACACGTGTGTTCTCGCCGAATCGTGAGTGCGCGAAGCGAGATGGAGATATCGCGATACAACTACGCGCATCGAAATTGCCATATGCCAATTCGTTACATTTGAAAGCCAAATGTACCGTGTTACTCGTAACAATAACGCACAATGTACGACTTTATCGAAAAATCAATATTGAAGTGAAAACCGAGAAATGATTCATACGCGTGCGACGTTCGATAAATACGAATTGTTCGCCGTATCGCGACGGGCAATTATCTCTCTTGGAAGAAATTTGAAATATTTTTCATTTTCATATCGTGAAAGGATCTCTGACGGATGAGGGGCTTATTCAGAACGGCCGGAAATCGAAGTATTATTTACTTCGCCCGTCGCGAGTTTTCAGAAGAGAGATAGTATCCTCCGTACTGTGTCGTATTACCATACTGATAGACATTACGACAGACATATCGGATCATATCCTGTTGTAAGCGCGTGTGTGACATACGCAATACGCTCGAAGAATTTCTCCCGAAGAATTTTAAATCTTCTCGAATCTCTCTATTCACGGAGGAAAATATCTCTGAAATGTTTCGCCGCGACGACGGGGGGCACGATGACGTTAGATCTGGTATGCTTTCAACAATCGACCTTCCAAGAACCCGTCCTATTTACACGCGTCCGCATTATTTCGGGCTCGCGATTTATGTAAAGCGATTATCTGCTGGTTACGAGAATATCGCGTCTGCATAAGCGGCGTACAGGCAGATTCCATTTGTAAGAATTACATGCAGGTACATATTGTTCAATGACGCGCGGTAACCTCAGTGGACACAGTGAGAACAGCATTCTTACTGTGATGCGAGGACCGCCGAGGACGTTTGAGGATACGTGGCCTTAGGTGAACCTTCGTCCTGATTCAAGCAAAGCGCATCGCGTTTTAACGTGTCTTCGCATATACGCTCTTCTCATTATTTGTTCTTATTCTCACTATTTTTATTTTTGTTCTTATTTATGTGTATATGTTTATTTTCAGAATTATACATATATGTACGAGTAGATATGTAATGTATAGTAAATAAGTTTATTTAATTATACACAGAAAAAAAAATATTCTTGATTTGAAAATATCTTTAGTTTCAACGTTTGAAAAGTTGAAAATCTTGAAATGAGATTATATTGTGTTAAACGAAGAAAATTTTCTTGAATGAAGACATTATATAGTTCAACCAAGAAAATAAATGTTGAAATAAAAAGTTGATATTCTTATAAGAAGATTATAGTAATCTTGCGTATATATGAAACAATCTACATCTTCTTATAAGAATATCAACTTTTATTTCAACATTTATTTTCTTGGTTGAACTATATAATGTCTTCATCAAGAAAATTTTCTTCGTTTAACACAATATAATCTCATTTCAAGATTTCCAACTTTTCAAACGTTGAAACCGGGTTGAAACTAAAGATATTTTCAAATCAAGAATATTTTTTTTTTCTGTGTAATATATTTTTATAATATTTTTATAATTATTATATATTATTAAATGTAATAATATATTATATAATGAGATAAGGATAAACAATGAGATTTCTATATTTATTAAACTAAAAAAATATATACGCGTACACAGAAACAAAGAACGTTCTTAATTTAGAGAATATCTTTATTTTTTTATGTAAATCTTAAAATAAGATTACAGCGTTAAACAAAAATAAACTATTTGCATCAAAACGTTATATGTAGGTGTGTAATTTAATAAAAATATATATATATTCTTATTATACAAAAATAATTTTTATTAATGGAAAGCAAAAATATAGAGAAATTGAGATAGAGAATAACAGTACTTTCAAACCAAGAATATTTATATTATAACGATAAAGACAGTTTAATCTTATTTCAAAATTCAATAATTCTCTATATGAACACAAATAATGTTGATTTAATTTTATTGTGCTACAATAAAGAAAAAAAAATCGGAAAAAGAAGACATTATTATCATCAAAATATTGTACTCTTTATAACAATTATAATATTCAAATTAAATTATAATATTCTTGAAATACAAGAATATAAAAAAATTCTTGTAAGAAAATTATATATTCTTGTATGCTTATACATGTGAAACAATGATCGTGTTGATTTGAATATATTTGTCTTGATTAAAGACTGATTTTTTTCTATGTACTTTTAAAATTATATTTCTAAAACTTTATATCTCTCATATCTCTAGAATTAAACTTTTGTCCACGCTGAAATCTTGTCGAGTATATGGTTCTCTGATTCTAAAAATTGCGGTCGAATCGAATATATTTATTGTCGCTCAGATACGTCGGAATCGATCATATTATAACAGATTGCAGCACTCTCTCCGCTATCTTTTTATCGGATTTACGCTCTCTCTCCTTTTACCGTCCCTCTTCTCTTCCTCCTTGGTCACCACTCTTGCGCGAATGCTACGCGAATAATTCGCTATTCTAATTTCTCTGAATTGATTACATCAGCTTTATTAATCTATATACGTGATCGCCCACATCCGCGCGAGTAGCGGCTTTTACCGGATGTCTCCTCCTTCGCTACTTTCGCTGTCTTATGTGTTGCTCATGATTAACATTAACTCCTTTCTCCTCTTTCGCCTCCTTGGCGCGAGCGACGCTTACTCTCTCGGTCGCTCCAGACGAGCGCCAATATATACTTGGAAGGAAAGATGATGTAAGCGTCACAGATGCATCGATCAAAAACATCTAATTATCGTGTTCCAAAATTGAGTGACGCACTTGTAACACTTATGGAGAGACAATAAAATTTCTCTCTCTCTCTCTCTCTCTCTCTCTCTCCTCCCATGCGATGATCCATCATTTAAGTTCCTTCTTCCCTTTCTTCGTATCTTGAAGCTACTGACGCTCGCGCGATTATTTCGCGCGTAAGATGTTTCACAGAAATGGCATAAGAGCCCAGCATTCCCGACTCTCACCGCCTCGGTTTCGTCACGGTTTCGTGCCAATCGCGATCCGATAAACCGACGCGCATAGCTATTAATGAGAGGACTACGGCTATTTTTAATCTCGCGCGACGTCATTTCTCTCGTTATGAGGAGCGGGACGAGAAACGGGAAGAGTTTAAGAGTTGCTTGACCGAGCGTCGACTTGGAGGGAGGGGACGGCAGCGAGAGAGAAATGAAGCCAAAATTGATCTTACATTCTCTCTCTCTCTCTCTCTCTCTCTCTCTCTCTCTCTACATATTCGCGTTTAAGATCCGCTGATCGTTCGCGCAATATCAATGGGATTTGCGCATTTTGCGAGTTTTGCGAAGTTCACGTAACAGCTAGCGTGTCGCTTATCGTGGCGTAATATTCGATGCACTTATCAACTTTTTTGTCATTGTGCCTATTAATCAACTTTCGCACGAGACTCTAATCCCGAGTTACTTGTGCATCTCGGGCTCAGAGCACCAAAATAGAACGGGTTATCGTGCCGCGACCTAACGCTCGCAGCGGCGAGAAAAATACCGCGGTTATTAGCGCGTCTAATTGAAAACACGAAAATTTTTCGTTATACTTCCCGCTATTCCGATTTCTGAGTACGCAGTCGCGGAACGCCCGCGTGTAATTTGATATTAAAACGAAAGAAAATATATTGAGTGTAAAACACAGGTTATTTATAATGATACGCCGATAATGTAAGTTTTGTAAACTTTTAGCGCAGATACAAACTATTGAATTTAAAATCCGATTTTTCCATGCAAAAAAAGTCTTGTCCTCGTACCTTGTGCCTGATCGTTGATTTATTACCGAACTATTCGACGCGTGGGATGCGCTTAATAATTGTTTGTTAAGACAACTATTATTTATCTATTATTTAGACAACACGCAACGTCCAAAAAACGTCATAATGACATACTTGTCTAAAGATATTTTTACGTGCGTGTTGTGCGGGTTAGTTTTCGCGCATATAGCAAATCCGCCTCGCGAGGCAGCTCAAGGAAGTTGTTTTTGCGAGAGCGATAGGATCGTCTAGGTGCTTTCGAGTGGGGAATGCGCGTCTGCAAGTACCATGACGCAATGATAAGTCTCGCTAACGAAGCGCGTATTCCCGAGAAGTACCGCGTCATTGCGTTTCAGTATCGCGGCGAACGCGACGAGAAAGGACGATCTCTCGGACGTATATCTTATTTTCACTGTGTTTCACTTTCTAAAATAAATAAGACATTAGGCTGATATAGATTGCATGGGTAATACTATCCAGCACCGTGTCCAAAATCGGGATATCAAACGTCTTTTGGATACCATATTATAAAACGTCTTAAAGATGTTTTTATGACGTCTTATGTCCCGATTTTGGACATGCTTGCTGCTGGGTAGTTACACCAACATAAACTACATGTCGGCTTTCCGACGATTCGAATTGCATTACGCTTCTAAGGCGAGCGCGGTCTGCGTAAGCAGAATAGATGACCATTTCATTACCCGACTTGGCATTGAAGCCCACGCGTTAAATCGTACGGTCATTGCATTAATATCCGCGCGTTATATCGGTCCAGACTTAGGTATTCCATTAGCATCGGCAAGTGGCACAATGACATTCCCGCGAGACGCAGAGAGAATCGTTTAGGAAACACCTTCGCGAAACCGGACATCGGCCGCTTATTACGGATACGCTGCTTCCCCTCCCCTCCCCTCCCCTCCCCCGCCGCTCGATCGGATTACATAATCGAAATAATCTCTAGTCCTCGACAGCGGTGAACGAGTGAGAAAGTTGTCGATACGTAACATCGGTGAGAGGACAACAAATAATTACGAGGGCGTTGCAGTCAGAGGAATTACTTATCGTTATTGTGATAACGATAATTCAGACCACGTTCGATGCGCTCGCGCGCTTGTTTGTATTTGTCTTATAGTTATCTTTGGGCGCGTTGCTCGGCCAGCATAGCAAAAGCGTAGAACGTGTAGTTTCTCTTTATTTTACGATGATATGGATTCGAGATGTTTGATAGAGGCATGAAGAGGAGGCACGGTACGCCAATATTTCTTCGTTCAATTAATTCCTTGTTGCTTAGTCATTGGCATCTTGACGGCAAGCCAAACGCCGTAAATTTCCGGCTGTTATCGACAACGTGACACAGAAAAGATTATAGACCTAAGTAGGTGACGGGCGTGCAATGCTTCTTTTTGCACGTCTATCGATTATAGATAAAATACCGATCGTATCAACATGACATGTTAGTTTTTTTTTTTCGCGAGGGACATCATCAAATAAATCCAAGCAGTTCTTTCGCCTTGGCACCTCTCTGTTGCATCAACACTTGCATCGAGCACTTCGTATCTGCCGTAAAATCTGTTGTATAGCGTTTTAACAAGCTATGTTGTAAATCGACATCATTCTGCTCTTTTCTCTTAAACGCATTACAAGAAGAAATTACATTGTTGTATATATATTTCCCGTCCATAAATTCCATATCTTCCATATTTTTCAAGATATTTGCTCGAACATTTATGTATGGACGGACATCCTGTATATGTATATATGTTTTGATAAATAACATTTAAATCTTTGTGTCATCAAAAGATAAAGTTTGCTTTTATAAATGAGATTTGGATCAAATTGATTCAAATCCAGTAATTCAAATACGTTACGTGTGAATAATTTCCGGTTCATTTGGTCGGTAGAGCTAATGCGTCATACCTCTAATCGATGAGCTTATCGTTAAGATCGCAGAAATTCCTTACTAATCTCCCATCGATTTTGCATTATCTAATGTCAAATCTAACGATCCATTTTGCACGTATCGATAACTGGATTGAGTTACGTGTATTGAATAATCGAATATGTAGGGGAGACCGGGGCTATCTGTCTACGGGACTATGTGTCCATAGTACTGCTATCTCAAGTTTTAAGAGACAAATGTCTCTACCATTGTAACAAGTAGTTGAAAAATGTCCTACGTAAGATATTTAAATGTTGTTTGTTTTCTTGCGATGCCTTTCGCAGACGCTATATACGTTAAAAGAAAAGTGAAAACAATTATTCACATTTTTCGACGGTCGAAAAATTTGCTGTGCGACTGTAGTTTAACTCAAATTAAAGTAAGCAATTTATAATATTATTAATTAATATATAGTTATCAGGTGTGAGAAGCGTCAAATCTTAGTTCCGCATTATCTTAAAAGATCAACGATTCTAATTTTTTTTTTTTTTTTTTAATAGCAAGGTTGAAAGGTTATACCATTAAAATTTTAGCTAAATATCTTTATTAGTTTTTTAGTAAACTTGAAAAAAGCGTAAAGTGTGGACACATAGCCCCGGTCTCCCCTACATATATAAATTGTACAAATTATATTATATATTGTAAGCTATGCTAACTTTTAAGAGAAAAAAAAATCATATCGCTCCCGTTAATATCCAAACTGCCAGAGTGCGGTTGCATTTTTACTTTTTAAATTTACATTTTTATTTACATCTCGCTTCTCGAGAATCGAACACATTGTTGCCTTTCCATCAATATTCGGGTCAATGATATTCTTTAATAAGAAATACTTGAAACTGATCGCGTTAGTAATTTCGGAGAAAAATGATATACATTCTGGAATTCCTGAACGAAAAAATGTTTGTCCTCCCGATTGTCTCTCCCGAGAAAAGATTTCGCTTCCTTTCGAAGAATCTCACATGCTCAACGAGCACTCGTTCAGCACTCTGTATATATATATATATAATTACATATGACTATACGAACTAATTTTCCCTCTCCGCCAAACTCACTTCATCACTTCCTCCGCTTCGTTCGATCGCCCCTCGCGGGGCTCGCGCAACAGCCTTGTGCAAGTCGAAACTTGTAGGCTTATACAAGTCGGAACTCGTTACAAACGAATTAGCGCTGTATATACAGCGCTGATACAACAAATTTTGCCCTTTCGAGACTTTCGAGAACCCTTCGTGTTCAAATCAGAATTTTTTTAATACAAAAAATTTTTTTCTCTCGCATACATGACGTTTCTTCGGAACGTACGAAAAATGCAGTGATTCCGGTACTTACAAATTTATTACATTACAATTCATATATTATGGATTACATAACTGTTGCAATGTCTAGGGTTATTAGTCCATTAATCTAGCATCTAGCAGTTAGAGCACGTATACAAATCTAAATATAAATTGCATATCTATATATTCTATAAATATTGGGAATAGGATCAAGTGCAATGTGTACTTAAAAGTCCAGGTCAGATCCAATTATCAAGTTTTATTTACTAAGATTCGTGTAATATTTATAAGAAATGATATCTAATACATTGTATTCGCGAAATAATCGGTCCCGAGTTAGTTTCGAATTTTAGAATAGGTACTTATAGGATTCGAAATGTACTTATAAGTAGTTTTTATCGTAAAGAATCGAATATCTTACAAGTAGTGCTTGAACTCTAAGAATAAAGTTGTTAATTTAAAGAGTGTAATGCATAAAGAGGTTCGCCTATTAGTCGAAAGTCAACTTAGAATCTTAATTTTTTTATATGATTTACATAAACACTTTATACAAATAATCCCAAAAATAGAGCAATATTGACCATTGACCGTATAGTTTTTTGGTAATATTATTCAGAAGTTGACCACTTTGAGCCTATCGTCTCATGAAAAACGGTCGCTCTGAGGTAAATGATCACTGATTATCGCATCAATGTATATGTTAATCATTTTAAGTCTTTAATATTCTCCGACAATTGTTCATATAGGTTTTTATAAACTATTTGTGATTTTTCTTTTACTTTATAATGTTGGATAATACACAAAAAAAAAGAAGTGTCAAATCAACAGTGTTTATACTCATATATACGCAAGAATACATAATCTTGAAATGAGATTATATTGCGTTAAACGAAGAAAATTTTCTTGAATGAAGCCATTATATAGTTTAACCAAGAAAATAAATGTTGAAATAAAAAGTCGATATTCTTATAAGAAGATTATAGTAATCTTGCGTATATATAAAACAATCTACATCTTCTTATAAGAATATCAACTTTTTATTTCAACATTTATTTTCTTGGTTGAACTATATAATGACTTCATTCAAGAAAATTTTCTTCGTTTAACGCAATATAATCTCATTTTAAGATTTCCAACTTTTCCAACGTTGAAACTAAAGATGTTTTCAAATCAAGAATATTCCTTTTTTTCTGTGTAAGTATTTGACAACAATTCCCGAGTCATTGACGCTCTCATACTTCATATAATTTGGGATCGCTGTAATGACATTATTATTCCATCGCATTTTTGACTTCAGAATCGTAGGCAAACCTCCTTAAGTAACTTTTATTCTATATTTTTAATGATATTTTTTTATATTTAATTTCAACAGTTGATAATCTAATATTTGTAATTATATCAAAAAATAATATAATAAGATAATTGTCAGCTTTACACAGAAAAAAAAATATTCTTGATTTGAAAATATCTTTAGTTTCAACGTTTGAAAAGTTGGAAATCTTGAAATGAGATTATATTGCGTTAAACGAAGAAAATTTTCTTGAATGAAGACATTATATAGTTCAACCAAGAAAATAAATGTTGAAATAAAAAGTTGATATTCTTATAAGAAGATTATAGTAATCTTGCGTATATATAAAACAATCTACATCTTCTTATAAGAATATCAACTTTTTATTTGTACATTTATTTTCTTAGTTGAACTATATAATGTCTTCATTCAAGAAAATTTTCTTCGTTTAACGCAATATAATCTCATTTCAAGATTTCCAACTTTTCCAACGTTGAAACCGGGTTGAAACTAAAGATATTTTCAAATCAAGAATATTTTTTTTTTCTGTGTATACAAACGTTTTGATTCGAAGAAACAATTTCTACTAAAGTACTCATAAAAGATTCAAACATATTTGATTCAAGTTTATATTCACTTGGAAGTAATATTCTTGTTTTTCGTACTTTTAGGTACTCATAGAGGGTTCGAATTCATTTCGTCCAAGTTCGAGTCTACTTGTATTGCATTGCTTTTATTTTTTAAAGTAATCACAGAGAGTTTAAAACTACGCCAACAGATTCGAATCTACTCGTATAAGGTACTTAATCTCATTGTTGATGATAAATATATAAGCACATAACGGTCTGATGTATCTACATTTTTTCGCAGATTGTTAATTTATTTACGTAATTAATATTAAAGACCTGATATAAAGTAGCGCGCCGACCAGAGACAATTACACGTACGCGTGCCAAAGATATGACGATATGCAGATAAGACATGAAAATATCAACATTTTCGGATTCTTCGCGCTACGCCTACGTTCACCCTTCGAACAGGCCACCCGCCCCTGCCCGAGTGCCGGAACGATGTTTCACGTCTTTTATTAAGCGTTTCTACGAATTCCGGCCGCATAAGGTACGGCTGATTTTCGGTACCGCGGTCGCCGCAGCTATTCGAAGGATTCCCGTTTTCCAAACAATTTCAAACATCGTGCAAATTTTTGGCTACCGAAATATCAGGGGAGTGCGTCGTTACAATCCCGATCGAGCTTATAACGATATATATACGTGACTAAACGCGCGTGCGATGTACGTGCGCAAACAGGCTATATATACGCAATATCGCATGAAAGTGTCAAGTGAAGCGCCGCGAGAGGAGGATAAAAAAGTTTTAACAGTATCGCATATTGTATAATTAATGTTTTTCTCTAAGCTTATCTCGAGGACAGACGGCAATAAATAAAAAAATCGGATAAAAGCTTCTATAATACAATTAATTCAAGTATATATCTGTCCGTAATTTCGTCATGCAGAGTGGAGCATTAGATTTTGTAAAAATAAACGGAAGACACTTGTTATGTAAAAAAAAAAAAAGAAAACACGTTGCGTCATACCTCCTCTTTGATATTAGAAGACTTTGGTCTAAAATGCTTGTCAGTAACTATATTACTATACATTTGCAGCGGTGATAATCTAGGTCATAGAGCTAGTATTATCTCTCGTCTGCATTATCTCGTAGATGTTTACGAGAATTTGGGCAAAGTGCAAGTATGCATCGCAGGTGACGGCTGCGTGATTCCTTCCCGTTTCTCATCGGCATTTAAAATAAACTACTCATACTTATTGCGACGCGCGAGAAGCGGCGAGAGCTGGATAAGCTTAACGCGAGACGATACGAGGGAAAAGATTTGAATTTGTACGACAGCCCTTTGCAGTGTCAATGACATTTTGAACAGTTGTAATAAATAATTCACGAATTCCATTTATGGAACATATATAATTACGGAAAAAAAGAATTTGTTACTAAAGCAAATCTATTTGTTAAATATATATGGGATAACAAACATTTTTTGCTGCAAGAGCTAATTAATTTTGCTATTAATAGCAAGCAAAAAGTGTTAGTTATCCCATATTTAACAAATATATTTGCTTTAGTAGCAAATCCTTTATTTTCGTATTCTCTCTCTCTTTCTCTCGCTTTTTCTTTCTTTATTAAGAAATCAGTTAATTCCTTTTTCTTCCCGATTCAGTTCTTTTTCTTTTAATTGAATCTTTGATAGAAGAATAATTTCCAGATTGATCGGCGTTGTTGTTTTCATTAAAAGATAAGTACCTTGTTTTCTTAAACAGTTAAAAGATAAGTACTTTGTTTTGTTAAACAACTTGTTTCAACAAAATGTATTATAAAGAGTCTCTTAAGTCAGTAAAAATGTCCCTGCAAGAAAAAATTAGAAAAGATATATGAGCCTGACAAATTTCTTGGCTTAAACTGGTCCACAGAACATTATAAAAGTATATTAGGAAGAGAGATACAAGAATTTTACTCTTGCTATATCCGTTACTATAGTGGCACCTTTCCAAAAATAAAGAATACATTTTAACATTTTGAATCGAGTAATACGACTAAGAAAATTGTTTTTTTTTTTTTTTACCGTCTTAATGTAATTTATATTGCTTTTTTATATTTTGAATACTTAATAAAATCGATCTTAATCGGGTAAATAAAACCGTACATTGTACTCATTTACAAAATAAGCGTCAAAATTTTTGCGGAAATTTACACGTCGCCTAGACATATATAGTAGTCAGTATTAAAAACGTCATAGTTAAAAGCTTGCAAAGTCCGATACTTGAATCTTTCTTAGAATGGATAAGTATATCGAAAATGCTTTGTGAGATTAATGGACAGAACCTGTCGAATCTTGCAGCTGGGAAATTTGGTGGGTTTCCCCGAATCGCGATTTTAAATATCTCTTGGGTAACTGACGAAACGATGATGTAGGCAACTTCTGATATATTATCGAAGTGTCGCCGCGAAACATTTGGCGGCTCTTATTTTCAGTGCAAAGTATATACCGCGTTATGCGATAAGCGGTCGTCAGCGCGCTTAATAAGTATCAATTTTTGCGTCAATCGCTGGTATTTGCGATTCAAACGCGATAAATTGATAAGGGATTAACGCAACCGACCGACGAATTCGGGAAGCGAAATAATTGGATGTTCTATAATTATCGTAGCAGCGTTTCGTCACAAAATAATAAATTTCAAGTAAATCTGCACAAAGTATGTGATTCTTTGTACGAAATTTAAAATCTGATCGATAATATAAATTTAAACGGACTCATGAATTACGTACCTAATTTGCTTCGAATTATTATTATTACGTATATGTATGTTCTACAGTTTCTATTCTTTGCTAAAATTATACATTGTTAAATATTATCCAAAGGATAAAATTTTAACCTATATCTTGAAAAATAACATTTTGTTATTTTGAACTATTATGCATGTCAAAATTTATTACTATTAGTATTACATAGTATTATTTTATAACACAGAACAGTACACGGTAAAAAATATTTTGTATTTTAGTGGATTTCCATCCGTGTAGAATTTTTAACATACACTGCGGTGTTAATGCAACATATTGTCATTGTGTTATTTTGACTTTTCTGCGTTAACACTCAACGTTTCTAAGAGTTAAAATAATACAATTTATATGCACGAATTCTTGGTGACATATATATTATATGTTAAAATAAATACCTAAGTTGTGTTTTCTCTTTATAAGAGTTTTCATCTGTTAAATCTGTCGATATTTTCTTTGTTATATAAAAAATATCGCTGTCTTTTGTTTTTTACAAAAAAGAGAGAAGAGAGAATAACATTTAATGTAAAAATAACATGTTTTAATTAAAATTAACATTATTATAAATATGTTAATTTAACATAAACTTTGCTTCCAGATAGCGTCCATGTATTACAATTTTGTGTTCATTTTTCACACATTACTTGTGTTATTTATTTATATATTTTGTTAAGTTAACATAAAAATTAGAGTTGATAAATTGAGACATATGTGAAATGTGTTAAATTTAACACAAAATTTTTTATTGAGAGTAGATATTATTTTAACTCCATTGATTTACTTGAAAGGAGTGGTTAAAAATGATTCAAATTAAGTAGGTATAGTATTTTACACTACAAATTTAACAGTGTACGATTAAAGTTATACGCGTTTATTTCGCGTGTTTCTTTTCTCTTCCAATTGCATAATATCTTTGCAGGGGTCTTCCACACGATCTTACGAACTATGACGTCACGCATTAAGTCAATTCATTTTTATGCTTTGTAATGCTTTGCGCAATTTATAACGATCAAATGTAATATCGCCTATATCGTCTAGATAACCGGCAATCTCGCGATATGAGAATATGCAATATTAGCGTAGCGGATTGAAAATAGAGCGACAGTCATCGAGAGTAGCCCCAAACTAGTGATAACCGCGTGCCTGCAAATAGATCTTAGGAGATTACGAATGAAACTGTCATAAAAACAGTCTGTCATTTTTCCCAGTATCGACGAGGTATTTCCCTCTCGTGTGTAGTTTACCTTTACGTCAGCGGGAATACTTAAGGCACGTTAGAGTGCGGCGAAACGTTTAGACTTACCTTCTCATAGCATTCTCGAAGCTTACGCCGCGCGCCGTAGCTACTTTACGATGATCCTCGGAAAAGTGAATGTACAATCGTGCGCTCTTCCAATTAGAATTTTGACGGTGGCGAGTGCCGCAAAATTTGTCCGCGATAACAGTAGCAGTAAAACATCTGTGTCCATCACAGCCGCGCGTTCGCGCGGCGGATTGAGAATCCGTTTCGCGAACGCTATATGACTTCTGATTAAACATTAATTTTATTTCAATGTCAGCTAGAATTTCTGCAAAAACAGGCTCGTCAGTCATAAAATTCTTTATTGTTGATTAAATTATTTATGAATTATTAGTATGATTATGTATGAAGAATTTTTTCCAAGTTTTATTTTTTATTCTACTTTATATATTGTCGAAAAAAAACGGGTTTTTTTCGAACAATCCGTTCACCTGGTGAACCTGTTGCTACCTTCGACTGTCTTTTGTATTGTTGCATTTAGTATCTATAGTATAAAAAAAAAACAAATAAATTTTTTAGCATTATATTTTTTGACCTGACATCTTGTTCAATGATTTTTAATGACTATTGCGAAATTGCAATAAGTTGAAATAATTACATTGAATAAAGAATAAAATAAATACATTTTAAATAAAAAATTCTGCCATTAGCATTCTTTATCGATAAATATTCCTTTTGCTATTGATTATTGTATTATTTATATAATGCGATATTCAAATTTTTCAAATTAAATAAATTGTTCGTTTATTGTTTAAACAACATGCCAAAATAAATTAAACAAAAGAAGCATTCCTTTGTTAATTCTACAATCCTTTACATGATCTTTCCGTTTTTTTTTCCGAAAAGCATTATATTTTACATAGTAAGGGGAATTAATAACTCCTGGAATTAATAATTCCTGAGAGGTAAAGTAGAGAATGGGCGTACAATTTCGTAAACAATGCGCTGTGAATGATAACAATGATACATTCGCGTTAATTTTATTACGTTTTTGTTTGTTCGTATTTATTTTAATAAAATTCTAACTATAATAACAACAAGAACGTAATAAGTGATAATAATAATTTATTAAGTAAAAGTTGATTGGAAGAGCTAATAATGATTCTTTAAATCGGATATTCGCCTCTTCTCTTCCCTCCCCGTTATTGCAAAACATTAACAATTTCTCGCACTATTGTTGCCTTTTTTTGCGAGGTAACCTCATCGCTTTTATTAATCTCCCGTTACTCATATGTCACGAAGAAAATATTACATTTGTCGAGAAGAAGAACGGAGGGACGATCGTCTCTCCCGCCTCTTGTACGAAGCTAAAACGGATACTGGGAAACAGAACCTTTGTCCTCCTGGAGTCTTAGCGACGTGGGTGCGCGATGCAGGCAGGACGCAGAATCGCGTATCTATATATTACACAAAGAAAGTAATTAAAGTTTTTAAGTACGCGCCATCGTAATTAGTTTCAAAGTATACTCGAGATATTGCCTCAAGTTGGGTAATCACGAGTCTAGCAAATTTTACGAACGCAAAGAGAGACACAAAGATTAGTACAAACCAGAAAAAATCGTCCTAGGGCGATATCAAGTGTACGAGACGTATCTCGGGCGACTTGGTCATAATCGCTCATTAAGATAATATCGTCGCGACGTTGTTGTTCGATTATTTAATTTTAAATTATTGAATATTCAATAATATTTATCAAGAATATTATCGAATATTCCAAAAACATACGTCACTTTACCATTCGATTTTACGATCAAGCGAAGAAAGAACGTGCTGAGTGTGCGATAGCATGTAACTTTATGGCTTATGTGTCGCATGATATATTAAAAAATGACACGTATCCCCCGCAGCGGGGTGGAGCGAGAGGGAAAGGGAGAGAAGGTAGATCCCCGAGTTTAGGAGAAGAGAGCCGTGAGTATATGTGTATATGTATATTTTGCGTAAAAAGCGAGGGTGGATCCGACGCTGATGAAGTGGGGGACAGTCTTCGTCGTGGCGACAGTGTGGGGATAGGGAGGGCGGTAACGCGGGTATATATGCTCGATGCGGCCGAGACTAGCTACAGTTCACCAAGAGGCAAAATCGACGTAAGAGGAAGGATCGGGATACGACGCGCGATCATATCGAACTCGGAAATCGATATCATCAGTGAAAGAGACTTATCAGTCAAAGAAATCCCCGCGAAAGATAGGGGGAAGGTGAAGAGGCAACAAGTGTGTGACAGAATTCGGTGTCAGAATCGGTTGTAGACTCTTGTGGCACAATTAGCGATTGACTCCGATTCTTGTTCGTTTTGCAAATTTGTCTGTGGTGCGCGCGAAGATGAATCTGTCAGTCGGCACGCCGATTCTGTGCGTCCTGCTCGCGGTCCTGCTGTCGGAAACGGTGCACGCCAGGCCGGCCGATTGGCTACTGAGGTACGGCTACTGAAGGGAATCTAATTAGATTGAGGACTTAAGGAGGGAATCTTGTCACGCGGTTCGAAATGCCGTGAGGCAATCCGTGAAATTATTGCGACACTCCCGCTTTCTCCCGATCGACGAGGTCCAAATTCAACTTCGTCGATTCAACTTCGGCTTTAACGTTGCCAATTATTGTCAATCGATTCTAGTGTAAAATTGGATTTATTCGAAACAATACGAATTTAATCGAGTAACTTGAGTCAAAATCACGCGCGATCGGATGTTCGAATTAATTTAGTGCGGAGATATTGAACAATGCGGAAGATAATGCGGTGTAATAGCTCCGAATCCAACGATCTCGCTTTCCACACGCGGACGAAGTGACCGACTTCCTCTCTGAAACCTTCGCATGCGATGATAACATGTTTACTGAATATATAGCTAAAGCTTTGGCGCACGGCTCTATCTGTTTCGCGTACGTTCGCAAGATTAGCGCGGCTATTAAGAGAGACAACGGATCTCTCTCTTTTTTCTCCCGAGATTAAAACTGATCGCGGTTGTTGGCGACTACACAAGAATCGGGATTTTCGTCAAATAATCGAAAAAAAGTTCCATCACGCGCGCCATCCTTAGAATTATCCCTAACGAGAATAGTTTTAGTAACATGTCGATTTGTTGCAGTCGGCAGAAGCGCCTTTCCGATCAAAGACTCGCTGAACTCGAGACACTTTTAGCGCTGCAAAATGTGAAGGGCGTAGTGGTTCCCGTAGGATTCGGAAAAGTAAACCCAGCTATCTTGTAAGTTCACTTTCCAGTCTGTTTCGAACAATGATAAACTAATTAATTAATCTTTATATGTATCGTTCGTCTTATTAATTTTTCAAATGCATTCCTAAATGCTTACTCTTAAATGTATTTTAAGAGGACAAAAATATGCTACCTACACTGTTAAATATTAAAGGGCGAAATTTAAATCAATACCTTAAGTTAATTAATATTTTTAACTACCTATGTGTAATAATAAAAATTTATTATTTTAACACGTACAGAACAGTATAATTTTAACTCCATTGTTTTAGTTAAATTAACGACATATTGAGTAGGTGCGGTTAAATATAATTTATTGATACTACAAATTTAACAGTATCTATATAATTCTAGAATTAAAATTATCCGCGTTCGCTGAAATTTGCCAAATTTAATTACTACGCCATTGTAACGCAGACAAGATTAAACGATAATTAAACGATAATCGCGAGGAAGTTAGTCGTATTACGATAAGAATTGTATCATTCATTCTATCAATTTTTCAAGTATGTCTCTAAGCACATGTGGAACTTTTTCTTAATCGCTTACATGTGGAATTTTTTCTTAAGCGCAATAAGACAAAAAGTCTTAAGATTAAAATCGTCCATCCGCTGAAATTTGTCAAGCTTAATCACTGCGCTGTCGTAAGCTGTCGTAACGCCGACAAGATAAACGGTAATCACGAGGAAATTAGTCGTCTAATGATAAACATGATAAATTCAAAAAAAAGGCAAATGATGTTATTAATAGTTTTAAGATTAATCTTAATTTTAATTAATCATTTTAATTAATCATTTTAATTAAAATCTTCCACTCGCTGAAATTCGCCAAATTTAACCCTTCTAAGTGCCCAGCTTTACATATATATGCAAAAACGACTTTTTAATCTGTGCACTCTCCCCTTATGAAGTTCGAATTGAAAACGCGGCTTTGCACATTTCTTTGCACATCTCTGCTCTTACATCATCATAAAAATAGTCCAAGAAGGATTCAAGTGGTTCAAAGGGTTGAAATTAGTAAAGAATAATTTTTTAAATATTTTTTAAAGCATTCCTTAAGCAGTTATTATTTAAAAAAGAATAAGAATGCTACGAATTGCGCATTTAACGATTAATTAATGCGCTATCGTAACGCAGACAAGATTAAATGGTAACCACGAAGAAATTAGTCATATTACGATAAAAATTATGTAAGAGAGTTGGCTTCTTCGACATATTATATTGGCGTCTCCGACTTATTGTATTATTAATTTTATTAATTTTTTAAATATATTATTTTTAAGCGTTTTCTAATTGCTTACACGCGGTACTTCTTGTAATTTTAATTAAAAAAGGACCAAAAATGTAGCTGATAGTTCCAGAGATAAGATCATCCGTTCTCAGATTTGCCGACTTTTGTCACGTGTGCCATCACGAGTAATACAAATTAAATCACGAGGAAATTAGTCATATCACGATAAGTGTGATACCGGCCCCTCTTCATTTTGGGAATCCTTTTCTCAAGTATATTGGTGCTAGATACGACCGGTGCGAAGAGTACTCTTGATATTAAAATTCTTACTAAATCACAATAGTTGTCTTTCTTTATCGCCGGTGATTCGAATTTTTAATAAACGGTAGATAAAACATTCAACATCGCTACAATGCTATTAGAGATTTCATCGGTCGCAGTTGCACTTGTTGCTTCTTCCTCGAACCTTCAAATAGCTTGTATACTATACGTCAGCTAGGAGAACTGCATAAAGAAAGGGATTAAACAAGAAAAGAAAAAGCTATAACGATGTAAGAAGTGATTCGCCCGCAACCTGAAAAATTAATGCATGTAAAACAAGAGCTTTAAATATTCAATATTCTTGGAGAAATATTTCAAGTTGTGGAGAAGTGACACGACGGTACGAAGAGAAAAGTTTTTGGCTGGTAGTTTAGCAATAATCCCGTCCCCATCTTGTGACATCGATAGCGTGCGCGCTATCGATTTTAGCAAAAAAAAAAAAATTGAAAAGAGACAATGAATACGCCTACAAATTGTAATGCAACGACGCCCGCTGAATAACATAATTGCATCGGAGCAGCCGAAGAAAGAGAACGAGAATGGAGAGAAGGAGAATAAGAAGTAGACGCGCGGCCCGTGACGAACGAAGACGGAAGGAGGCAACGACGGCAAATGGAACCTCTAACTGGGTTACTTCTTGTTGAATGTCTCGTGAATAAATTTCTATCCGGACGTTGTTCCCGCTCGTCGTTCTGTGAAAAGGAGCCCCTGTGAGCGCATCGCGATATCGTCACCGCTCCCGTCTCGATATACCGCGCGTAAATTAATTTACGATATTTATGACGATGTCAACGACGTGTCCAACGTCGTAATTAACACGGGACATGAATATTGTCGAGCGGCCGCGCTGTGTATACACCCTCGATGATTGACAAGCCGGCGCTCGAAACCTCACTTCTATCTTCGCACCTCATTCCATTATTGGATAATCGCACATGTAACAGCTGAAATATTCGAGAATAGCTGAATGCTAAATAATGTATGCAAATCAAATTAAATAGTTCAAGGCTGCCCTGATAGAAATATTTTACTGGAATTCTTTCTCGATTTCCTTTCATTGTTATTCCATAAGTTTCATGATACCTAACATAAAATAAATTTGTTATTACTTTTCAATAGTATAACTTAACTTTTCTTATATTTCACAGTATTACATTACATCTTATAAGGAAAATTATTTTTTATTTTGAAATATATTGAGTAATTTTTCAATAATTTTTATTTCATTTTTCATCGATTTCATAGAATAACAATGAAATAGGATCAATTGAGAGAGAATTTCAATAAAATTTTATTATATTTTTAGTAAAATATTTCCATCAGGGATGTGCCGTGAAAATTGGATAAAAAATGAAATATAAAATTCGTGTAATAAAACATATTTAGACTGTGATTCGTCCCGAACGATCGGCATGGCAGACGGCGAGTACGATACCCGAATTGATAGGAAATTTAAAAATACCTCGATCCACGAGCGCGATATTATACGGTCTTCTCGTTAATAGTCCCCATTATTCAGCGAGGCCTCTTTCCCGCGTATCTCGGCGACGATGTTATCGGGATGGGGCAATTAATTGAGCCTCGATAAACAAATTATGGTACGACAGATATTGCCGCTGCTTGTTGGCAGCCGCATAATTTACGCGTCCTCGCGCGTAACACACCCGTTCGCCGGCGATAAAACTCGTCAGATATTATATTACTTGACAGATCTTCGGCGATTGCATGACTATTGCATGATGATTGCATGACTATTGCGTCGGATGGCGTTATCGCTTCTTCTCCTTTTGGCACACGAACTCAGCGTGACCGCGCGAATTTATCCGGAACGTAGCCGTTTCTATAAAGAGGACAGAGACTCAACATTGACGGAAATTCAAATTCAAACGACTTTGTATGTTATTAAAGCGCATAAAAATATTTACATTATTTGTCAAAAATTAATAATAATATTAAATTTATTGAAGCGCAAGAGATAAGAAATGTTTTACAACCAAATCTTTTGTTAATTCGATAACAGTATTAATGAAACAAATAACAACAAGAATATGACGTACTTGTTTCGTTAATATCGTTATTGAATTAACGAGATTATTTCCAATTGGAATGTGCTGTCAGCTCTAATGCTGTTAACTCATTAAGTCCTGGAAGACCTTTACGCTTTTCCGCTTTAAATTTATCTAATTCGGGTCTTGATTAAAATTTTTAGATCGCAATTGGTATCTAGGGGTAACAAGAGTTGCTAGAAACCCCTGCCTTTTTACTGGCAAATATTTAACTAATACAGGGTGTCCCACGGAAACTTGTTGAAACTAATTAGCTCTTATTCTGTATAACGCATACGAGAAAAACAAAATTGCGTTTAACAGAAGGCGTTTAGTTTTATTTATAGAGTATACTAATCTGTATAATGGAAAATTTTTACTGAATTTTATTTGATTTTATAAAAAGTTATTTTAGTACATATGTAGATTAAAAATGGATCAAATAAAAACGGAGCACTATATGAATACCTACCTATAAACAGATAAATTTTTCCAATCTTTTCAGAGTGTTTTTGCTTGCCACTCTATGCGTTTTCTACTCGGTACGAAATGCTTTATACATATTAACGTACACTTTTCCTCTAGAAAAGAAGCCCTAAATAAGATAAACTTTTTTTTCTGTCTTGAAGTCACTCATTTTTCGACACACGTTCTTATTTTCGAAGAAGGTTTGAATAAAACAGAATAAAACTGCCAAGTTCCAGGTATAAGACTACAGACAATCTATCTAAGTCGTGGAGGGAAAAGGGACAAATTTAATTTTATTGTCAGCAACTTCCCGTGGGACACCCTGTAAAATAATTTCGTCTACCTTTTTGAGTAAAATGTTTTGTTATGTAGATCACTCAAATAATAATTATATCGATTTATTCTACTCTGAAAAGAGAACGGACAAAATCATTTATTAGTTGAATATTTATCAGTAAATGGACAGGGTTACTTATTTTTTTAAATTCCATATACAATCTTTATATCTTTCTCTTTCAAATATCCCACCCCATCGCCGACTATATTTTCGCAAAGAGCAATTCTTTTTTTTATCCCTAAATACCAATTGCAATCTAAAAATTTCCGATTAGAATCCGAACTACAAAAGATTTAAAACAGGAAAACGCGTATCTCTTAGGGCTTAATGGGTTAATGCAACATTATTTCTTTTCTGCGTATAAAATTAATAATAAAATCAATCATGATCAATTGATGATCCGTATTAAATGGATTGATTTTTTCACACGCGTTTTACTACTTGTGTTTGCAGAGGCCGTAAACGGAGATCCATCTCGGAAGACAATTTTCGAAAATTGCATCATCTTCTGCTGCTCATTGCTCAAGATGCGGAATCAACTGCGGACCAATCCGATCAGATTCGTCCTTTACCGTGGGTAAGTACCGAATAATATCGTCGAGATCGATACGCGCATAATATATAATTTGCTTATCGCGTCCTTGCTTCGCACAAATGTCGCAGTTACCAACTTTCACGCGATAATAAACACATGGGACACATTATCGGACGCTCCATTTTCGGGGACGCGGTGGTTTCCTCCACGATGAGGAACCGAGATCGTTTATCATGCGTGTACTTGAGCGATAATTTCACGACGAAGAAAGATTGGCCGGACCAGCGGCGCCTGTCGTTGAAATCTAATGAACTGCAGGAGCGTAATTAGCGTGCTGCCCGGCACGAAAGTTTCCGAGACGCGACGTGTGACGCTTCGTTGGTTCCTGTTCTCCTCGGTTTACCTACTTTCTTTTTTCCTGTTAGTTCACGTCGGACGACAAGCAAACGTACGAAACGTACGAAAGACGCGACCACCACTTGCGTTTACATTTCGTAGGTGTACGTGCGAGATCTACTTAGATCTAACAAGCGAGAAAGACTCTGATGACGCTATATCGCGATAATACGTTTGTGAGAATCGTCTTCGTAATTGCGAATCTGTCGTCTCAAGAAGATCGGGACTAATTCCATTTTGCCTATTCTAATTACAGAAGGAGGATCCGCGGGAGGAACAAAGGGACTATCAGTTGATTTAATTCGGAGACTCGGTGTCGCTCGAGAACGAGGCGAAAGTCAGGAAAGAGAGACGGAAGAGAGACAACGGGGGAGGAACGATCGTGCGAGAAAGAGAGGGAGACAGGAAGGAGGAAGTAGAACAATTAACAAAGATACACACATATCCACACACACACATATACACATATACATATGTGCACGCATATTTAATTTGATCTCTCAGTCATGATCCGTCGACAACGCACCACTACGGACTAGCCTCCGTCCGAGCTTTCAATTTCTTTATAAACTTGCGCCTTAACGGGATGCTGGAGTGACGGCCAAACTTCCTCGATGTCGATAATGTCAACATTTCTAATTTTGTTTTTTCTTTGTCCAACGAAATGACATCTGTCCTTGATTGCTGCACCATCTCTCGCTGCACGCAATACTACTCATCATATCAATCTCCATGTGCTTTTGCATATATAAAAGCACATATAACTTTTTTTCTAGACTTTTATCTTAGTTCTAATTGCACGATATTGTTCTTAAATGTTTTCCCTAAGGGTGCTGTAATCTCATTTTATATATATAAACTGCAGTATTTTTGTATTAAGCAAATATTGTCGTCAGTGACAGCTCTATGTGCCAAAATTTTTAATTTTTTTGGTTTTTAATGTAAACTCGTCTGCAGCACCCTCCGTTTGTGTGCGTACTTTAATTCTGTAAAAAAGTTTTTTTCAATTCCGTAAAGCCAATTCAAAGTTTCGTGTGTTCAAAAAAATGTCGGTAATTACTGGCCACTACAGCATCCCCTTAAGAAATAAGTAATTAACTATCGACGCGAGTATAGGAAACGCGCGTAACGTGCGGAGGACATGGACGGAAACAGCGGGAGATAACGAAAGCGTACGGCAAATTACCGTGCAAAGTGCTGCATCCTTATAGGGCAGGAAAGCGGCACGATCGTGTCCAGACTGCGTTCTTTATTTAAGTATTCGAGACTTAACGAGAAAACAGTATTTTACATGTGAATGCCGTCTTAGTATTCGTGTGACATAATGTGACAATTCGCAAGATACGTTCTCGATAACGCGTCGGACGAATCTTCGTCTCCTCTCGCCGGCAAAATCTCGATTTTATTTAATTCTCGATTAATTGATTTCTTCAACTGTCGCCTTCATTATGCAAGGCGCTTGGATCTTCTCATATTCTCTAAAAGTCAAAGAATGAAATATATCACTCGCAACGAGTGAAATCCAAGTGTAACGAAAAGTGAAAATTGAGCCTGTGCACTTCGAATGATTCGCCACTCTTAAGAAAGAGTAAAATTGCACTCGATTTTAGTGAAAGGGCACTTTTTGCGAGTGCAGTAGATCAGTGTCCGTAGAAGTGAATTATGTCACTCCATAATTTTGAGTGGAAAATTACACTCTGTTAGAGTCATTTATCAGCCGATCTTTAGTAAATCGTGATTTACTAAAAATTTAAATTCCCGGATTTACTCAAATCAGAGTGACAACCCTTTCTTTTAGAGTGACTATCGCAATCTCTCTAAAGCGTCGTCTACAATGGCAGCAGGAGTAGTGAATTAAGATTATAAGACGTCAGAGTAAGTTGGTTTTCCGGTGTAATTGGGCGTAGAGTAAAGCCATAAGTGAAATGGTTGAGTAAACCGTAGAAAATGGGATTCAACCATTTCGCTTACGGTCTTACTCTACGCCCTTTTACACTGGAAAATCAACTTACTCTGACGTCTTATAATCTTAATCCACTACTCTTGCTGCCATTGTAGACGACACTTAATATATTAGTGGCAAAACCACTCTATGATATTTAGAGATAAAGAAAGCGCAAGCTCATTCCGACCCGTTTTCGTTCGAATCCGCGTCGGATTCAGTCGATCGCTGCGTAACATGCAAAACGCTCAGATGGAAAATCTCGTGAGAAAGTGCAAAATCATTATAACCGGCTTTTCTCGATCGCGTCGGTTTCTTCCGCGCGATAGACGCGCAATCACGACAAACGCACGGTCATTCGGCCTTGAAGAGGAACGTTTGTAGTTTCACTTTTCTAAAACGTCGACGTCTTACGGTGTCATGAATCTCAAATGCCTCGTAATAATTTTTCCGCTAATTGACTGAATCCAACGCGGAATCTTAGCGCGATGTAACCACGATCGATCGTGCTGTCTTTTGAATTGATTTGTGATGCGCAATTGTGATGCGATTACGAACGATGTTCGTTAAGAGACTCTTGCGAATTTACCTTGGCGAGTTTTGAACTAAGGCGATTATTTTTTCGCAGACGATTTACGTCGAAATTACGCAAAAGATCAGGATTAATGTTAATCGTGCATTTTAAAGCCCTTACGTCGCGATGCGAGAGGCATGTATTGCATTCCGGGCTCGGCCATGTACATTTATGTATTCTTATTTAGTTTTTTTTTTGTTCTTTTTACAACGTTGATAGAATGATAGTCATGATAGAGCGATAATTTACGTTAGACTAGAGGAACGTACATCTGTTACGGTTAAACCCCGAAACGTGGTCAATCCTAGAATTGACTAACCAATTCTGCCGAACGGTCAAGCATCTTGGTTAAAGTTTTGTAGTAATTTGTTGATATGTGTATAAACAGTACACAAATAGGCGCGTAATGCTTCCCCGCATAATAAAACTAATCAAACTTCTAGCCTGCTACCTAACTGCTTTAATCAAGACGCTTGGTTACTCTTCAGGATTGACCAGTCATTCCGCAGAATTGATCAGTCAATGCTAGAAATGCCCGCGTTTCGGGCTTTGACCATAACATATCGATGGGATTCATCGCGATGGCGATGACGGTATCGAAAAATGGCCACAGAGTTTGACGCGATATCTCAGCTAATTCGAACTCTAGGCGAATTTTATTTATTTTCTAAGTTTGATTTTTGGAGATTACGTTTAGATTATCGTTAGTATTAATTGGACTCGCTCTATGCCCTGCGAGTCCGCGTTCCTTACTATTTATTGTCATTTGTAATGCCCATTGTTTTACTTGTATACGTATTTATTTATTTATTTATTTACCTATTTATTTATTTATTTATTTATTTTGTTCATTGGACATGATGCACGTGACTACGCGTGAATTTTAGGACGTGATTCTCGACTCTTGTATCGAGCACCGACATTTATTATCTCTTTTCTCATTTACTAATCACGTCGTTGGATTTGAACAAACATGTATACGCGATTGTGAATGCAATAAAAGGATTTAATCGATTATTCATGCAATTTATTCTCGTTTTTCATTGCATATCCCGTCCGTTTTCGCAGGCATCAGCATCCCACGGACGAAGTGCTATATTCGAACATTAATTTTCATTCTTCAGTTTTGAAAACGCAATGTGAGAGAGAGAGAGAGAGAGAGAGAGAGAGAGAGAGAGAGAGAGAGAGAGAGAGAGAGAGATACGTCGGATCAAAATACTTAATAAATTGTTAATTCTAGTTCTAGATAAATTTTTTTTATTTTGTATAGTTTGATGTTTGAATATTACTTTAATTATTGTTAGTATTAATTGGACTTGTGCCCTGCAAGTCCACATTTTTTACCATTGATTATCATTTATAATGTTATTTGTATTATTTTATTTGTGTACATATTTATTTATTTATGTATTTATTTATTCATTGAATATAAGTAATTATGCGTTTAGGCGTGAATTTTGCAAATCAATTTTTTTCAAAAGATTTTCATTGCCTCAAGCAACATTTACGTTTTATTCTAGAAACAAATTTTATTTATTTTAGTAAGTAGTTTTATTTACTTTATAATATTGATTTTTGCAGATTATTTAGGATTGTTATTAGACTCGCGTCCTTGTGAGTCCACATTTCTTCCCAGGTAGCAGAGCGACGTCAAATGACGTATTGATAACGTCTTAATGATGTCTATAACGTTAATAAAACATCATTAAGACGTCTTTAAACGTCATCCTGCTACCTGATGGGTACTACTTACTACTTATCATCATTTATATAGTGCTTACTATTTGTAATATTTTACTTGTATACTTGTATTTATTTATTTCTTTTGTAAGTTTAATTTTTTTAAATTATTTGATATTGTTATTATTATTGGATTCGCCATGTGGCTTGCAAGTCCATGTTCCCTGACTACACTTACAATTTATCATTTGTAGTGCCTATTATTTGTAATGTTTTACGTATTTATAATATTTATTTATCTATTTATTTGTTTTTTTTTGTTTATTTATTGGAATTTTGCTTTTGGCAAATTTTGGACGTGAATTTTGCCAATTGATTGCTTTCACAAAAGTTATCGCCGCATCGAGCATCGACAATTACGTTCCTTTTTTCATCTACTAATCACATCGTCAGATTACCTTGAACAAAATTAAATGCGTATGCAATTGTAAATGCAATAAAAAGAATTAATCGATTATTTATGCAATTTATTCTCGTTTTTTCATTGCGTATCCCGTTCACTTTCCCAAGCAGCGTCTCGTAAACGAAGCGCCGTTATTGCCATTCTTCAATTCTGAAGACGCGTTACGAGAGAAACGTTGCGTCGGATCAAAACGCTGCTGAAATTAAACCATCGAATTCGCGAAAAATTAGATTATAACTCCCTCTGCAAAGACACAGCGGAATTATACCCTTTCTGTCGGTAAATATATACAGAATTTCTCTCTCTCGCGCGTATATACGCAATCCTATGCGTTTGTTACGTCGTCATTATTGTATTTTGTTTTTACAAATTTTTTTATGCCAAAACGATGAAGGCCTTGCCGAATATTACAATAAAAATCTGCATGATGCTCGAAATTAAAATATCTATCGAGAACAGAGTAAATTCTTAAGGAGTGGTTAAACTATTTTTGATGCGAGAAAATGTGCTTTGTATACGACGATTTAACTCAAAATATTGACAAGATGCTATTGTTCAGTTCGCAAATACTTCGCGTGCTAATCAAGAATTACGAAATTTATTTATAAAAAAAAAACAAGTCCTCTTTGTAACCTGTCGGGGAGGGACCGTCGGGCCAATTATACTTTGTACTACTTGCAACGCGGGAAGGGGGCAGCGATACGCCACGTGATTCAACCGTGGTGCAATTTATATCTATTTTATTTTACGAAAGATTAATTTTCGTCGTCTTGCAAAAAGTGATGAGTAAAAGTTCATCGAGCGAAAGTTATACAAATTACTTGAAAATTCGCAAGAGTCATATTCCACTCGGATCGGTCCTAGTGCTCGAGCTCACTCGAGTAAACAAAAGAAAAATAGTAAACGTGAACGAATAACACGAATCACAACGATATAAATATAAATAAATTTAGCGATCTAATTAATATATAGAAATCCACATCGTGAATAAAAACCTATACACAGCAAAGAAAGGCTACTGCACAGACATATTGTAGAATAATTAAAAGATTGCAATGTCGCAAATTTGTTACGAAACATTGCGGCACTTATTGCTGCACGATTACAGCAACATTAAAATGTCCGCCTTTAACTAGTATGTAATGCTGCATACAAAATGTTTTTGTTTCTGGCAGCTAAACATCGGACATGTAAAATAAAAAAAAGAACAAAAGTTTGCATAATGATTTCATATTCAAGACATGTATTGTAAAGTTATACATAAATATAATCATGTATAACTTAACACTATTGTATTTGAAACATAAAACCATTTCAAACTTCTATTTGTATGAATAATTTTTTTCGTTTACGTTTAGCAGAACAACTATATCTGATCCGCTATCTTGTTAATGATGATATGCTAGATCTAAGGCCGGTATTTATAATCTAATTTTATATTTAAGATCATCTTAAGTAAAAGATTAATAAATAGCAATTTAGTATGATATTGAATACAAGAACGGACTATTAATTAATGGGCTATGATTTATCATCTTAAACAGCTTTTATTTATCACAAATATAATTAAAAATTATTATGATATTATTATATTTTATTATAGTAAAATTATAGAATAATTTTGCAATGTTTCCGAGATTTTGATGTTATGCTGCTAAAATATCTTACTGACATTTTGCTAATCTATATTTCTACAATGTTGTCGCAATATAGCTGCAATGATTTATCCTGTATGGAAAACTGCTTGAATTAAATTCACAGGATTATTAATTCATTCCACTCGGATCGAAGTGTTTGAGTAAACAGAAGAAAAATCGTAAAAAAACAGGAAACGAGTAACGCAATCGCAATGATGTAAATAAATCTAGCTAACCCATCGCAATCCACACCATAAAACGTGACCGCCAAAGCTGGCGGAGTGATCTTGACTTTCGGTTAACATCCAACACAGTCACCCGATATTTATCTGGTAGATACGACGCATATTTAATAAACTTTTGCGTGGGCGGCGCGCATTTCGCAACGAGGGAATTATCCGGTTGACGATTAACAACACTGCGTTTCACCAAAATGTATCTCTGATCGTACTTCCGTCGATCGCGCAATCGTTTTCTTCTTTCCACTGTTTTCTTCTTTTTTTTATTCAACATGAATCTCCTTGTTTCGTCGCAGCCATCGAATCAATGAAGCTTATCGTAATGAGTTATGAAATTCACGTATCTTTTCGTACACTTCTTTCTTTTCTCGCGCGACTCTTATATATTACGTTAGGCAAGAACGTTTTGTTGAACGTTTTCGTTGAGGCAGCTTTGCGCGGTTTCGTCACTTTACGCTACGTCTTTTCAGCCTCAACACAGATTATTGTGCCAAGAAAAAGACGTGTTAAATTGAAAAATTGTATATTCAATTTTGAATATACAATATATGTATATATACAAATATATACATTGTTTTAATTCCTATTTAAAGAAAAAAAACGCATCGAATCGACGAAATGATATGATGTATTTGCACGAGACGTATCATCATTAGGCGCATATAATATTCTAAAGTTCGTCACGCGCATCATCCTTGCTTCCGTGTACGTCTCGGGCGCGATAAAGTTTAATGATCGAGATATTTAATAAGTGATTAATGCCGGAAGTGAGAAATAAAAATGTAGAGTCGCAACATTCAGCGGGCAGTAGAGAGATTTCGTAATGACATGTTACGCGATTCGCCTAATGGCGTCTAATTGATGTACGTACAACAAAAGTTTGCGATAGGAGTAAAAATTTAAAAACAGCGACTAGGCTCACTGGCGGGACTTCATAATGTTGCAATACAGAATGAGAGAGAGAGAGAGAGACGATAGAGACAATTAAAATTACATTCCCGTTAAATAATATAAAATATTTGAATTGAGAATTATCGCTACAATTAACCCGTTAGCTTGAAATTATGATTTTTTTTTATAATACAATTTAGCCGAGTGGTCATAAATGAGCACAATCGTATGGCGCATAAATTATATACATTATCTATGCACAATCAAAGTTTTATATCAAAATGAGGTCAGAAGTTCATTTTCTTGCCTCTACTTAAATTGCCAAAGTTGCGCTCGGTTTATTTCTCAATGAGAATTTAATGTCATGAGTTTTGCACGCGCGGCCAAATAAAGTTACGAAGAACGAGCGTTATATGTACTTTGTCTTCTCGTTTTACAAAAAAAAAAAAAGTTGATTATTGCGACGTAGAAGACGTACCAGACTGAACTGGAAAATCTGCGATCGCTACGTAGGTTTTCCCGACGAAACGAGGAAAATGCAATTCGCGGAGCGCTGGGCGATTTTTATATGGTGTGACATTCCAGCTAAAAATGTATATTACGAAAAAGTTCGTTAAACGTAATAAAGAGAGAGAGAGAGAGAGAGAGAGAAACGAGACGTAGAAGACGAGTCAAAAGCGCGCAAACGCGACTCTCTTTGATCGCCATAAATCGTCATTATTAATAACATTTTGGAGAACGACGTTGAATGACACGAATCGACGGCGAATTCCGCCGCGATCGCATGAAATTCTGCTCGGTGGAATCCTTGGAAGATCGCTCAAGGGTATCTAAAATACCCACGTATCTAGAATAAATCGGTTTGATGCAATTTGTCAGAAGCGACCGAAAGGCGGGTGCAAAAGCGTCGCGTCGGTGCCCCGCCACGTGAGGAGGGGGATAAGGATCCCTACATATATATGACGGTGACGTTCGCCACTCTAACTTAATAGTTTACACACAACGAACCAGTAAACCTTCCAAGATCTCGTTTCGAGCTCTCGTCCGGAGTAAAACGCTTTTTCTTGCTACGTGCTTCTAGATTTCTCCTTTTGGTGACCGCCGCGGAAGTTACTCGACGTTCGCAATGGGACATTCGTTGATGGCGACCTGCGTCCTCGTGGCCGCACTCGTGCTGCCGAGACTCATTCACGGACGTCCTGCGACCAACGATGGGTAATTAACTATTCCTTTTTCCGCGTATTCGTATAGAATTTGTCAGTCCATCGTACGGAAAATACACACGTTCCCGTTTTGCAGCGGAAGCGTTCCGTTCAATTCTCTTCCCCTCTTATGCAAAATTTCTTACGTCCGTCGCGTGCATGTTACGTCAGAATAATATTATGAATATACCGGATATTATTACATCATGCTGGCGACGGACGATGCAATGTCAGCCCTTTTCGGCACATAAATATACATCAATTGTCTCGCAACGAGGGAGACGCGTCTGAGAATTCGTATTTTTTGAATGAGACGCGAAAAAGTGACATTTTCTAAATGTGCTATCTCATTCGATATCTCATTTTTCTTTTTATTTTGTAATAGGTCGGTCTTGAGCATGTTGGAATCACGTGTCTCGAAGCCGGAGGATTTCTCAGAATCAAAAGCGATCTCGCCGCTCATCGTGCAAGAAAATCTATCGATCCCAGCTAAATCGTAAGTCGAATCAAATCGAAGTTTCTTTCTTTCTTTCTTTTCTCAATCGCGTTGTTGAATCCACCGCGTAACCGGCCACGTGTTCGCAGTCGACAAAGACGTCTGTCGGATCAAAGGCGAGCTGAGCTGGAGGCGCTGGTGACTTTGTCGAAAATCAATGCCAAGCGGTCGCTGACCACGCGAGGAAGCGGACGCCTGGATCCGGTGAGAATGTAAGGGGAATTTAATCAAGAAATTACGTATATAATTCATGTAATAGTAAAAGAAAAATAAAAGAGAAAGAATTAAGGAGAAATTAATAAAAATAATAATGATAAAAATATACTGTTATGATGTATAATTGTGTATAATAATTTATATACTTTCTCTTTCCTGTAGTCTCTATATTTTACATTTTGATTTGATTTTAAGTTGCACGGGTGTGATGATTTTTCGAATTTTATGACTAAATCGATGAAACGTTGCAGCGGCCGGCGACGACGTTCCGCGATGGACCAAGCTCCCACCGAATTGGTATCTATCAAAGCGAAGTACACCGGAGATCCCGCGTATTCTCGAATTAGGTAAGTTGTTTTCATTCGTTTATTTTATATAGATTACACGAGAGGAACTTGTCTGTCTCGCCGAGACCGCGAATCTTCGTCGTAATATATATTGCATCGACAAAAATCGGCGGGAGAACGCGAAATCAAGGACATGGCGGCGAAGATTACATTTTTTTTTTTTTCCGCGGCACGCGGCACGTCCGCAGCGCGGTTATTCGCATGCGTAAATCGCGGCTTCGATAAGTACGCAATTGCGTAGGTCGTAAATTCGAAAGAGTCGTTAATGTTAACATAAATCTACTGTTCCAAGAGTGACGCAAGGTCGCTGTATCAGCGATGATAAGTCATCGCAGCGCTCGTTGGAACGCCGTCAATTCCCGCCCGTGCCATCGCGCTTCTTATCGCCGCGCGCGCGCGACATTTCGCAATTTATTTCGATTTACATCAAAAGAAATAATCAACGCCGCCGATTACGTCCTAAGATGAGAGAGAGAGAGAGAGAGAGAAAGAGATTATAATTTTTTTATTTAAAATTTTATATATTAATATGATCTTTATATACGCTGCAAAACTTAATGAGTCTAATCGTGAGCGATTAATTCCTATCTTTAAACGAATGATTACGTCAATTTATATGTTTCTGATAAATCTTTTTAACATTTTAACATTTTAATATTTATATTTATTATATTTTATTTTTAGTTGAGTAGACCGCCTGATAGAGCGTCCGACAAATGAAAGACTGCATATCATATCGCGAGGGATGAGCCTGGCACGCATAAAAGGAGACACCGTTTCGGGGGAACAGCTACTTAGGAGTTAGCGAAATCGCGGAACGAGAATTATATTTTATAGCGACATGGGGGTGCATGAAGAATACCATAGATGTCTTAGATTCAAATCCATGAATATTATATAACTTGAGTAGGAAAAATATATATGTATATAGGCATTTTAACCCTTTGTAACTCACGTTATCAAAAATAAAAAATATGACAACTATTTTAAATCGATTTACAACTGATAAATTCATGATTTAGAATGTTGATGGAAACTTTGCCGGTTTGTAACAGTAATGTTACACGGAGTTACAATAAGGGTTAATTCGTAATTTCAAAGGTAAAAAGAGAAAAAAAATCTATTGATAGATTATTTATTTATTTATTTATTTATGAATGGATTATTTTTTAAAATAAAGGTTGATTGCTACCAAACACATACAAATGCTTTTCTTCCTATCGCAATGAATTAACATTATATTTTATAATTATTGCATTAATATTTTTATAATGTTTTCAAAACATTACTAATAAAGTTACGAGTTTAATACTCGTTATCATTTCACTAGAATTTGTAATTTTACGTCATTTTTACATAGCTGCAACGTTACACTGTAATTTACGTGGTAAACGAATAAAACGGACCAATTTTTTTGCGCGCGACAAAGGAATTTGCCCTCTTAAAAGTCAAAGGGTCCGTTCTGTCTCGCGCATATGCGCGCATTTTCTACAGTACGTTACGTATGCTATAGATAAAGGCGCGCATATGCGTGAAACGGAACGGACCCAAAGTCTTTCATCATATATTTTAAAATTTGGCGGAAAGTTTCGCCATATTCGATCCGACGTAAAATTGGTCAATCAGAACGAAATGGAAGATGTCCGCGGATGTCTCGCTTGTGAGACGATCTACGGCCATTTTTTTCGCGCGTATTCCCTCCGCCCTCCGCTGACAGTCCGCTCCGACACACTCCGACAGTCCGACTTGTTCCACGGCGCACGGCTTCGCGTAGTTCGCGTTCCGGTCAATTCCGATCTACCTTGCTACGTCGTTCGAACGACGAACGCCTCGACTCCTTTTCCTTTCTGCCCCTACAAGAAGCTGCGACTTACGATGTCAGAGCAGTAAGTATTAACATTTCTCGTCTCGAAAGATCACACGATTAACTTTGATTAAAATCTATTTCTGTAATTCACTATTGAGACTACTGTAGAAAGCGGTCGTTTTTCGAATCGACGCGATCGCGTTCGCATTCGCGTTCGCGTTCGAGACGCGAATAGGTTAGGATCGCGAACGCTTCCAACAATGACGTAGGTTGTTGTCACTTTGGAAAGCAGGGGATTCCTCTTCTCCGTCGAGTCCGATCTCGCGATCGCATTCCTCGTAAATGCCCACAATTCTCGTTAATTCTTTCAGTGACGATACCTTACTGGACGAAGATCTCGGGGACGAGGAATATGATCTGGGTAACGACGAGGAGGAGGCTCTCCTAGCAGATGACTATGAACTGGAAAGGGTAAGCATGCCCATTATTTTTCGAGATGGATGAAATCTTACACCCTCTTTGACAAATTCGACTTTCTCTCTCTCTCTCTCCCTCCCTCTTTCTCTCGATTATGTTTCCTTTAGACGATGATGCCTTAATGGATATTGACTCATTTCTAGATAATTATTGTCGCTATTAAGCTAACTTGTATCGAGGATAGTTTCCACAACTATCATTATTGCAGATGATCGAACAGATAGCGTTAAAGTAAAAGAACAAAAAAGATTTAAGCGTCAAAAGCAACAACACGTTTCCGTTTTCCATAAAAATGTTTCTTATGAGAGATTCTAGTGCGCACGAGTTTAGACATTGATGTCGCTCGCAAAGCTTGAAATTCCTTAATTCCATACAATAATATTTATGACGTATCGATACTTATAATTTATATATATGAAAAGTTACAGGAGAAAAACGATCAAAGTCCACTTTTTGTCGAAATTGATCTGATCATGCTATCTTGTGACATTTTCAAACAACTTACCTAAATTTTATCTGTTTTGATTTGTCAGAAGAATTGTACTGTGCTGGGGAAAAACATCGTAGTCCATGCACTTGTAGAAAAGAACCATCAGAATCCAATATACAATATAGACCCTTAAACTAAATAAACCCTTAAAGGTTGCGCTCCGATATTCACTGCCAGAAAATCTATAATGTACATGAACTATCTGATGTCTTGAAACTTTAAAATTCTTCTCGAAATTACTACGGATGGACATTGATCGTTCTTCTCCTGTACTCTTCATATATGTTGTTGTTACTTGTTAAAAATTTTTAATGCGTTTTGTGCATGAGTTAAGAGAACCAGAGAACCGCAATACAGACGCAATACCGATTGTATTAAGGAACCGTTGACTGTACCAGGAAAGAAACTTGATCCTCTCTCATGTATTCTCTTCTATCGCATACAAATCCAGAACTTCAAACATGCGCGATATATAACTGTTGTATATATACACACATATATATATATAGTTTAATATAGATATGTAGATATATTCATATATGCCACGTAATATCTGTCGCGCTGGATATTTTCTCAATAGTCACGAATAGACCTTTTCCAAATGGAAATTCATGCTTTTTACACAGGGATATATGACACAGGACTGTACTTAAACTACGACTTCAATGGTTCAGTACGAACCATCTTTTTTATCCGGATATAAATGTTTAATGAAAATTGTCGCACATGAAAAATGTACGCTTGGTGTAAGCATGTAATTTAATGTCGATGGACAGTTATAAAATTACACAGGTAAAAAGAATACAGATAGCTGCTGATAAAACGCTCCGACATTAGAGAGACATTATAAACTAGAAATGAATAACGTTAATTTATTATACATGAAAAAGTTATAAAAGTTACCACATTTTGTTTTGGGACAAAAACATGTTATTTTTTGCTTGAGATATTTAGATTTGTTTTAAAATGTTTTTGAGCCACAACGCAACGCATGCTCAAATTTATATAAATTTTTAGACAAATACTGTATTAAAAGATGTTTATTTAATAATATAAGTGCTATGTGTATTTATTTTACCTGCCGTGTAAATGCGATTATAAATTAAGAATATCAAGCGGAATCAACGATAATTGAACGGAAAAAGCGTGCAATGTTGGCAATCCCATTTAAACAATTGATTGACGGTACGCAACTTAACATTCTGCTGATTGCAAATGTAAATTTCTCTGATTATATTTCGCTTTGTTCTTTAAAAGAGTTCGTTACTCTAAATGGCTTAATGTGAAGTAATGAATATAAAAATGTATAATTGCGTTGTACAAAAGGAAAAATATTATTTATTTTCTCATTTATTTGAAGCACTAATATTTTATAATAATAAATGATTGCTTCTTTTGCGTGAGAATAAATTTTTATTTTATTTTGCAATTTATAAATTCCAACAATTAATAAAGGAAATGTTTGTAGTTCGATAAATACACGCGTATATTATACATGTGAATAAATCTTTATGATGACGTAAATATTTACATTAAGCCATCTCGATATTTTAATCTTAGAAGACTTCGTCTCGATTTCCCACAACGTAGCGATTGTGAAACGTTACCGCGTGCAATCTTAATGCGAAATTGTACCGCGATTTTTAGTATTAAGTATCCTAGTCCAGCCGATGAATAGACGCTGCAAAAAATAATTCAGTTATATCGACGCAATGAGATGTATTCTGACTTTATTGAACTTTTTTATATAACGATCGAAATTAGACAACGTATATTTTAAAATATTGAAGCTTATTGAATATAGTGAAAGTAACTTGTGTCTGATATACAATAGAGTTTTACGAATGCATTGTGAATCTCATATATGCTGAAATCTGGAAAGAGTAAACGTAAACTTTGTAAATTGTGTCTATACAGTTCAATCGTACAACTGCATGTATATATTGAGTTATAGCTGAATTATATTGTATTGCACTGATACATATACGAGTCTTCTTCCGCGAGGCATAAGCAAAATTTTATCACGTATAAAGATCATTCGAGATATCATTCGATTGTTATACGATAGTATTTGTCCCACGTTACATTTCTTTTTTTTTACCGATAATATGTCGTACCGCATACACTCACATTTTTTTACTGCTGTATACTCGGACTTGCCGCTATCATCGGTTACGCTTCTTTATAAGATTTGTGTTTCATTATTATTATTATCGTTAGAGATAAGAGCATGCTTTTCCCGAGTATGTTAACGAATGTAGTAGGCGGAGAGAAAAATCTTTAAGAAGATGGAAGTTATTGAAAATCACGTTTTACATGCTGAACGGATTATATACGGACATACATCGGGAACTTGAACTTGTGCGAATGAATATATTTATACCAACACATTTATGTTTCACTCGAGCAGAGAACGGAGGATATTCCATATACGCACAACTTTAGATACGTTAATGATATATAGATTATATAACTACATTATAATGGATAAATTTCGTATTTGCATTACAAATATCTGGCAATTTGATTCCCCGAGCAGCAGAATAGCTATAAGGGAGAAGAGGAAACAGATGATGTACTGGACTTAGGAGTCACGGACGCGCTCGACGACTTAGACGCCGAAGACGAAAATATAGAGTTTAGTAGAGGCAATACTGATAAACGTAGCGATAACGATTTCTATAAAGACGGCGACCATCCGGAGGCACAGTCGACGTCGTCGTATTACGAGCAGGACGAGAATGCCGATTACACGAACGAGCACGAGGCGTTGCCTCAGTCCAGCAGAAATTCGGAATCGAGTAGCGTTAACATTTCTAATATCGGCAAGGGTGATCTGCGCGAGAAGTTGCAGAAAAATGTACAGAAGAGCATGTACGTCGGCAACGGGCAAGGAATGGAAGATGACGACTGCGAGGAGGCGAAGGAAAGGCGGAACAGATTTCAAAACGAGCGCACGATGATTTCTCCAAAAATGAACAATGATATTCCGGATACCTTAGAGAACGTCCTCACATCGGAGCCATCCAGAATGCCGTTCAGAGGAAGAGGACGGGGTCGTGGGACAAGAGGAAGCAGAGGAGGACGATTTATTTTACAAAATACTGGAAATTTCAATCCAAGGTAACATTTGGCTTTAATAATAAGCTTAAGGGCCTTATAATTAATAAGAATAATAATGAAATGAATAAGGAAACGAAAGAAAACAGTGTTATCTGTTTATGTCTCTTATTCACTCGGATGTTCTAAGACAGTTTACGTCCCGCAGGTTTGGTACGACACGGCCGGGTTTTGAAAATCAACCGCCTGCGTGCAGACCGCCACTAATACAGACCAGACCGTGTGGTTCTCTCCTTGGCGTACCAAGTAACATACAAACTCAGCAGCTAATATACCAACAAGCTAATCCACAACAATCCTTTCAACAGCCCTTCGGCCCGAATGGTCCGATGCAAGGGCCGCCGCCGGCGCAATTCGTGGAGAATAGGCCGCAGTTCAATCCCGGACAGTTCCAAGGCCTTTTGGGACCGCGGCCAATTAGTTCGAGGCTACCTGAGTATGGACCCAGAGGTCCTTTGACCGCGGGATCAATGCAGGGACCGAACTATAATTGTCCGCCCAATCAGCCACCGTATCACTCGCAACCGCCGATGCAACCGCCGTTCCAAAATCCAGCTGGCATTATGCAGGAGAACCGGCCGATGCAGGAGAACCGGCCGATGCCGGAGAACCGGCCGATGCAGGAGAACCGGCTGATGCAGGAGAACCGACTGATGCAGGAGAACCGGCCGATGCAGGAGAACCGACCAATGCAGGGTAATCAGGGGCCTTTATTGCAAGGTAACCCGGGTGGTGGATCGCTCCTCGGTAATCCGAACATGCTGCTGCCCGGGAATCCGCCGAATATGCTGCCACCGGGGGGAAACCTGCCGATGCCGCCTATGCAGGGATTCCCGCGCCAGCAGCCCGCCCAGGGTCCACCCATGCAAAACCTGCCGCCGAACGTGCAAATGCCTAGTCAGCCGCCCTTCGAGAACAGACTGCCGCCGTTCCAAGAACCGCAGTTTGAAGGCCGGAGCGCCTACGACGTAAGGGCTGGTTACCATCCCGATCAAGTACCCAATAGCCAATTTAATAATACGATGCCACTGGTACCACAACAGTCGGTATCTAATGTGTCACACAGTGTGTCGTCTTTGCCTCCAGGCCACAAGATTCTAATCAACCCTCATTTCAGAGGCACCGTTCAGCCTGCGAACGACTGTGAGTTCTTTTAACGAACATTAATTATGTATTGAATTCAATTACGTAATTGACTAGTATCTCTGATTGATTAGTATTTCGTATTCCTCTTTTATGGTAAATGCATTTAGCTCGACTCGTATGGGATGCTAATCAGCAAGTCCAACCACAAGCTTCTCACAGTGGGCAATTTCCACAACCTCACCCGTCGTATCAGAATCAGGGATCGTACAATCAGTCTCCTCAACAAGGTCCATCGCAGAACTATCAACAGAACTATCAGCAAAATAAAAGTGATGTAAGTAATTGCGTAACGAAAAATTAATAAATCAAATGGATAAATTGCAAGTTATTAAATTTTATCATAGGACCCGTATGCATATTTTTCTGACGTGTGGCAAGAAAATAGACCACAGAGACCTCAAAATATGAGCCCGCCGAGCAAGCATTATCCTTCAGATAGCAATTATTCTCGCGAAAGTAATTATAGCGATAGTAAATATAAATCGGAGGGTCAATGGGATCAAAAGGACAATTATCAAGAGGTAAATATTATAATTTTCAAATAATATTTGCATTATTTTGCTTACTTTTACAATACTTATTCATTTTATCATGATGTCAGGATCACAGAGGATCTCACCAGAGTTATCGAGAAAGAGATTTGCCGCTACGAACAAGAAACGATCACGTGCAGAGGAGCAGAACGCCGCCGAATGTGTATCGCAGCGATCCTTACGACCAAAAGACCTCTAGGCCTCCGATAAACGTTGCGTCTCGCGGAGTGAGCAGGCCCCCACAGAAGAGGATTTCTGAATCCTTGGATAAAGGGCCGCGGGAAATGAGCCCGAAACGCAGTAAGCCGCCTAACAGAAATCTTCAAGAGGTGCGAAGAGTAGATACAGTAAATGAAACCGTTGCTGACAAGGTAAATTTCTCATTCTACAAACAATATCTTTCGAAGCAATAGCTTTTAAATATATCGCGGAATTATGATCTCAGGAAGAAGATAATGATCCAGAGATGCAGGAATACCGCAAGAAAATGGAGGAGCAAAAACGACTTCGGGAAAAATTGTTACGCGAGAAGGAGAACAGGCGTAAGATGGCCGCGATAGAGAAACAAAATGAGGATGCGAAGACTGACTCGAGTATTGCCGCAGGTAAATTGTATTATTATTTCTACAGTTCTATTCATACAAGAATTATAGACGTATCCCCTGTTTTATTATCGATTACAACGATACGACCGAAATATTTCAGCAAATGAGAATACGCAGCAAGAAACGAAACCTGTGCCGACGCTGATAGGATTAGTAAATGACAGCGCTGTTAAAACTCGCCCTGTTGTTGCCAAAGGACGCAATCGTCCTGTCAATACACAGAGCACAGAGGTACAACATTAAATGTATCATTATGTTGCATTCTTCAATCCTGATTAATTGTTTAATGTTGAACAATAGGATAACAAGATTATGCAATTGTCAGCTGTACAATTGTACAATATATATCTCTTCTTTCTCTCGTGAATGTGTAGATCTTTTGTGTGTATGTGTGTACGTATCTGCGCGCGTGAGCCCATGAGTATATGCGTGTGTATGTGTGTAAAAAGAAAGATTTTTACGACGACCAAATTCCTATTCCTGCATCAGTATAAATCAATTACAGATAACAGAAATAAGTCATCCAGTGATAATATTCGTTAAGTGATACTTTTTTAAACACATTTTACAATACTTGTAAATATCACATAAATTATATATAAGTACTTATGTGCATGTAAAGAGTGACCATAGATCGGTTTTTTTAGACTAATCAAAACTATTCTCTCAGAATCGCAATATTACTGTACATTCATTAAGTATTAGTGGAAGAAAATGTCATTTTTTAAACATTTACACTAATTATCACTAATTATAATTATATACATTTTAAAATAAATTAGTGATTTTTTTAAAAATAATATTAATAATTCTTTATACGAACAATTAGATGTCACTGTATATTTTCCTTATGTTTTAATAAAATATACTTTTTCAATAAATTTTGTTTCTTTTATTTCCTCCGGATTGAGAGACGTGTGTTAACTTTAAGATTCAAAGTTCGCTAGATTTTTAATTAAAGTTACTTCTTTCATTGTTTAGAAGATGCAGAAATTAGAATTAAAACTAGTTTTATGTTGTCAATATCTTTTCTTTTTTATAAAGCAATTAACTTGTCTTCTGCGTAGTAAATTTTTCTCTAAAATGAAGTGTTTTTGTTGTAGGCAGTGGACAGACCATCTAATGTACGAATTATCAGAACGATACAAACCAACGATTTATCCGACATGAGTGGTTCAAAAAGTAATTCCGGACATGCGACTAATCAAGCCAGCGATATTATTCAAACAAGGCAAGTGGTGCAACAGTCTGGCGTGCGAAGAGTTGTGATACAGAAGCCTCTGTTGAATTCGCAAAAGATCGCCACAACGATTCAAAAAACTGTCTCCAATCTGCAAAAGAGTCAGGGACTACAGCAGAAAATATCTAATACGCAAGTCATACAGACGCAGAAAGTTTTACAGAATCAGGGTAATATGTTACAAAAGTCTGCGAACGTCGGTTCGAAAGCAGCAGTCGTTAATCAAAGAATAGTAGCGCATAAGATGCCGGGTGGTCTGCAAAAGACCGTGATTAATGACAGCGTAAATGTTCATGGCCAGAAAGTCACGAACGCGCAGCAAAATCCCCAGCGAATTGTGCTGCAGAAGTCTGCGATTCAAGCGAAAAAGTTACCCGAGATAAAGACAAACACAGTTAAATTAGAAAATTTGGCCGCGAGCACGTCTGAGACCCAAATCAGACGTATGTGTCAAGCCATCGGAACCATTGAGGTGACTATATTTACATGAAAAGTGTTCACCTGGCACATCTACATTTTTATTAATCCTTATCACTATAATTACGCACGTCTCATATACTTTCCTGTTTTTACGTTTTTACGATTGTGGAAAATATTTAGGCTTAGATTTACTTAGAGATTTCAAAAGGCTATGATTTATTTCTGCATGCATTTCTTTTATATATTTCTACATAAAAATTACTAGTTTTATTTGATTAAATACTGATTTTAAACAAAGATACAGGGTATAAGACCTCAGGGTATGAGATATCATTCCCATGATAGATTTATAAAAGAATTTATGAAATTTACTTTAAGTAAATTTTAAAGTATTGGAGACTGTATTATTCCATATACATTATGTTCTGTCGATTGTTCTTTTAGTTTTTAATTTTATTATTGTTAACTCTAAAGAACTCTATGTATTATAATTATACTCATTCCAAAGATATGTATTAGAAATAAAAAATATTTCAGTTTTTTCTTATAACACATATTTCTTCATTGTCTAAAATATTTGTTTTATATAGAGTTATATATATATAAAAATTCTCTATTTTGTTGAGTTATGTGCATATGATGACACGATTAGTACGTTTTCTTAACAGTTTCTTAGTACAGTTTCATTACAGATTGTTATAATATCTATAATATATAAATATTGGAATGTCGTTATTTGAAGAAGGAAATTTTTTATAATATGTGAATGCTGTATTATGTAGTTATAGATTACATATATATACGTGTATACTAAAATTATATACAGGGTGGCCTACATAACTCTTTACAGCTCAATATTTTAAAAACTATTTCATCGATTTAAAAAGTTTAGGTCTTGAATTGTATAGATCTGAAGGTCCTTCAAACTGGAATGGAGATTGACCTCAACTCCTTTTGCATGGGTGAAACAGGGCTCTTTACTTTAAAATTGTTAATGGAAACTTCTATAAAAAATTTATATTTTTTAATTCTATGAGTGGAAAAAAACAACTTAGTTTTGTCCGAAACATTTTTTTTTTGTTAGATGCTTTTATCAAAAAATATGACTCGTAAAGTTTCGACTTATAACTACAGCATATATGAAATCAAAATTACAACACTCTTCAGATTGATTCAATTTATTAAATGTTTAAATTGTCCACCATAGACTTACAAACATTTATTTAGCCAAATTAAAAAATTTATTCCTAACATTTGATAACATTTCGGGAGTCACTGACGTGCAAGCGTCGCGTAGCCTTTGCTTCATATTCTTTCATCGTCGGCAGTTCAAACATAACTTTCGTTTTAACACATCCCCACAAAAAAAGTCTAGTGGTGTCAAATTAAAGGATCGAAGTTTGTAAATGTTTCATGTAGCTATAAGCCGAAACTTTACACCGTCATATTTTTAATAGAAGCATCTAACAAAAAAAATGTTTCAGACAAAACTAAGTTGTTTTCTTCCACAGAATTTAAAAATATAATTTTTTATATGGGTTTTTATTAAAAATTTTAAAGTTGATCTCTGTTCTACCCACGCAAAACAGGTTGAGGCCAACCTCCATTCCAGTTTGAAGGCAATTCAGATCCATACGATTCAAGATCTAAACCTTCAAAATCGATGAAATAGTTTTCGAGATATCTAGCTGTAAAGAATCATGTGGATCACCCTGTATACATATGTATATGTATAATTTTAGTTCATATAATTTTCTCAGTATTATTTTCTTCTTCATGTATAGAATGTAATTCAGAAGCTTTAAAGATATCACAAAACATGTAAATTTCTAATACAGGTTTAAAACAGTTAGGGTAATTTAAAAATATTCACAAATTCCATAAGACAATCGTTAGATTGCTCAGTTGACAACTTTACATTAACTCGTTTTATTTCTTTTGTATGTAGCGTCGATATCATCCAAGGTCCATCTCAAAATTTATGCTTTTTTTTACTTTTTATAGATTTATGCTTATTTTAAATAAACGATATATACGCGATAATTTAATAACCAGTGTCTTCTTTATTCTTCGTGTTATAGAGCATACGCATGGGCGAGGGTAGTGCGACCATTGTGTTTAAGACGCAATCTGCCGCTATGGTGTTTCACAAGAAATACCAGCGTAAAATGCTCGATCTATCGCTGATAACCGTACGTCTCGTGCCGCAAAGTGCATCCGGGAATAAAGCGGTCACGGCGGTCACAAAGAAATCCTAAAGGGGAAAGAAAGAATGTCGAGATATCCTCAGTATATCTTTAACGTTAATTTGATGTAAACCACGGATTCCTAGATGCCACTTTCCTCGGTTCAAGGTTCATCAAACCTATTTAATAGAGATATAAAAAAATATGTATCTATATTTTATATATATATGCACACACATACATACACACACACACACACCCACACATACACACATTCGTATACATATATTTCCACAAATATATACCGCAGAAACTTGTAAATTTTAAAAAATTCAGTTTTTAATGAAAAAATGATGTAAAGATAAGTTTTTGAAACATTCAAACATATACTGAATGCGATCAAATATTATTTATGGATTCATCTGTACATATGATGAAAAATTGTATATTTCATATAAGATAACATGTAATGATTTGCATATAAAATAAAGTTATTCGCAACAATACATCAGCATAGAAGAGAATAGCAATTGTATCTAGATTATTATAGTTATGTAATAATAACCCGGAAATGAAAGTTCTTCTTTCGAACGAAAATAAAACCACTCTGTTGGAATCGATTATATGGAGAAATACCGAACGAATAGCATATAAAGTAAGAAAATGCTTATCGTATAGAAATGTTAATATAGCGATAATACATAATATGAATAGCCGATGATAAAATCTATCAGGTGTAAAAAGGAAAACGCGTATTACAGCTTAGAATGTTAATGATTAATTTTATTTTATATCGCATATATTTTATAAATGAATTTTTTTTTTAAACACATCAATACCACCGAAAGTGGTATTTGAACACGAATTAGACATTGTAATAAGGAGAGTTTTGAAGAGTATGGATATTATTGCTGATATAAATTTTTCAATCAGCATTATAAACTCGATCGGTTTCAGAAAAACCGCGCACGGTTTTGGACGGTTAAAAAAAAAAGCGTCGCGTATTTGACGCATGCAAACATTATTTGTAAAAAAAATTATATTATATAAATTTTTCATGCCATTCTTAACATTTTACATTTACCTTACTTCCTTCAGGTAACTGGAAAAAGCACGTAACGGGCGCGTTCAGTAGACCGGGCTGCGTTCCGTTTGGGCGCTCACGCGCTGTAAGCATCATTCTATCTTCGTTGCACATCGAATATCAAACAAAGATAGAGCGATGCTCACAGCGCGTGAGCGCCCAAACGGAACGCAGCCCAAGCCGCTGAGTAGCAGTCGAAGGTGATTGGCTCTTACTTTTAGAACCGACCAATCAACGCAGTGTGTTGCATAAGACGAACTCAACAGTTGTGTCTGCTGAACGCGGCCAATGGGTGTCGTAAGTCGTGAGTTGTGAATTGACCAATCAGACTGCGGTCCACTTGACACTACAAATACTTCGAAGCATTCCTTTTCTCCTTTCTTTCAATGAAGAAAGAAGGAGAAGAAGAACGCTTCGAAGCATTTGTAGCGTCAAATGGACCGCGCAGCCCAAGTCTATTCCTTGCGGTCGAATAATAAGAAACTGTGATTGGTCAATTCATAACGACTCACGACTTACGACGACATCTATTGTAGACGGCCCGCGTACCACGCGTACGGACGCGTCCGCCTCCATTTTTCAATCTTACCAATCACTTCGTATCGTGCGCAACATCAGTGTATTACCAACAACAAAAGCATTTTTACTTTTTATCTTCGTGTCCGTGACGGGACGCGCGAGTAGACTGGTGTTCGGGGTTCGGGGTTCGGGAGTTTCGAGAGACTCGAGAGTGTAGAGAGGTGCGCATCTGTCTTGTAACGCGTGCGATTGGATTTCTTGGCTAACCGGGATAGCAAATATATACTCGAGTTTTGGAGATATATCCTGATAATCAGTTCAAAGAACGTTTCTCTATCGCAGATACTGGCCAGACGGTCGGCAGATATGGCTTCGACTAAGGTCGACTGGGGACAGTACGCCGACGAACAGGACAAATTGGCATCGAAGGTAAAGCGGGACTGTCCACGGAGATACGTTGCACCGGCGTGATCCTTTTGATGCTCGTGACACCTGTTTTCATAGGGTGTACGCAGGGTGTTATCACTCAGCGGACTCCTGATTCATACTTAAATATCATGAGTTGTCATATCATACATCGTTTTGTTTTTATTAACTCCCTAGGACGATAATTCATCTCTTGTACAGCTGATCTTATTTGTAGAAACGTGCTACACATGTGTTTGTCATATCTGAAGCAGGGAACTGAGCATTAGTTTTTCGTGAGATCAGATGCAAAAAGTTCATTAACCATATGTATTATGCATAGGTGACGAGTTTGAACCTGGATAAACCGAACTCAACACCCATCCCTACCCCATCTGTGAAAGATGGAGACGTCAAGAGTGAAGCGTCCGACGATACGTCGGAGGAGCAGATCTCACTGGCGGAAAAGTCGCTCCTGCAGAAAATTATCAGGAAAGGATTGGTTGAGACGACAAAGGATGTAGAGGTTCAAAGGAAGGATCCAAATTCACCATTATACAGTGTCAAAACCTTTGACGCACTTCATCTGTAAATAATTTATATATACATATACATAATTAACTTTTAGTCGTGACGTAAAGGCCTGATTTAAGACCTGTTTGTTTTCGCTGCACTTCTGAACTAGTGCAATAAGTTAGAATGAAAGAAAATATATTTATTTCATTCTAACTTATTGCGTTAGTTCAGAAGTATAGTAAAAACAAACAGGCCTTTAGATCCACTCGTTCACTTCTACTATTATTTGTTATATAATTCAATATAATGGTATATATGTATATAAATTGTACTTTTTTTTACTTTGCATACAGCAAACCTGCCTTGTTAAAAGGTGTTTACGCTATGGGATTCAATGCACCCTCGAGAATTCAAGAAACCGCTTTACCCACTTTACTCGCCGATCCGTAAGCATTTATCCAGGGACTACTTTCAGCCTTTCTTAAAACATATTTTATGAGGGAATTCTTTCTAGGCCGCAGAACATGATTGCGCAATCCCAATCTGGTACGGGTAAGACGGCCGCGTTCGTACTCGCCATGTTGAGTCGGGTAGATCCCGCAAAAGATTACCCACAGGTACTTTGTTTATCGCCGACTTACGAGCTGGCGATCCAAACTGGCGAAGTAGCGGCGAGGATGTCGCGCTTTTGCCCTGAGATAAAAATTAAGTACGCTGTGAGAGGAGAAGAAAGTAATACAGCGTTTTCTTATATAATTTGAATTTTCTGCTGTTAAGATACTCTCTTAATATCACTTTAATTGTTACAGTAAGCCGTGGATCGAAGATCACCGATCACATTATTATAGGAACTCCGGGTAAAGTGCTTGATTGGGGACAAAAGTTCAAATTCTTTGATCTAAGCAAAATATCAGTGTTTGTATTGGACGAAGCTGACGTTATGATCGCTACACAAGGCCACCAAGATCAGTGTATCCGTATTCACAAGTAATCTTCTTGAGATGTTTAATATTTGCATGACTGAATACATCTATGTTTCACGTGAGATATTCACCATATTTATTTTATGCATAGATTACTGCCACGTACATGTCAAATGATGTTCTTCTCTGCGACATACGAGCCAGAAGTGATGAACTTCGCGGAGATTATAGTCAGTAATCCGCTAATAATACGGTTATTAAGAGAAGAAGAGAGTTTGGATAATATTAAACAGTACTATATCAAGTGCAAAAATTTAGACGAAAAATATACGGCTATCACCAATATCTATGGCGTGATCACCATTGGACAAGCGATTATTTTCTGTCACGTAAGATCGATCGTATATTAAATACTCATTAAATCCATTAAATAAGCAACTCATTTGTAACAAAATACATTGCTTTACTTTTCAGACGAAAAATACGGCCAGTTGGTTAGCAGAGAAAATGACGAAAGACGGACATGCGGTAGCAATATTGTCTGGAGACTTAACAGTCGAACAAAGGATTTCTGTGCTGGATAGATTTAGAGCAGGCCTTGAGAAAGTTCTTGTCACTACGAATGTTTTAGCTAGAGGTAAATACGAAGAAATTTAATATATAGCAAATACATAATTCCTGAACTTTTGCCTGTACCTGTACCTAAGCGTAGTATAACGATAATATATTTATAATAAAATGTATGGTACTTTTGGCAGGCATCGATGTAGAACAGGTGACGATAGTGGTTAACTTTGATTTGCCGATGGACCAAAAAAGGCAAGCCGATTGTGAGACGTACTTGCACAGAATCGGAAGAACAGGGCGATTCGGCAAATCGGGGATCGCCATTAATTTAATCGACACGCCGAAGGCAATGCAACTGTGCAAAGACATAGAGAGACACTTTGGCAAGAAGATACATTATCTTGACGCGGAAGATGCGGATGAGATCGAAAAAATCGGAGCTTAGGCTAATATTATGCTTTTATTATGAATGTATCTAGGCTTTAATATAATATTTTTTAAATCGGACTTCTCTTTGTGTATTTTGAATATAAAATGGATATTTTTTCTTTTTCAATCAGTCAACTACGTTAGAAAATCGCTTTTCTTTTGTTTCATACTTCATTCTTTTGGCTATTTTCTATGTTTCATTGGATCAAAATAAGGCGATTCAAAATTGGCTATTTTTGTCGCATGTGCCGAATGCACGCGTATAGGTAAAATATATTGATCTCTCAAACTGCATTGAAATTTCGTTTCGCGTAAGCTTTGTTTTTCGAAGAAATACTAGCGGAATATTTTTTCCGACCGTATAATTTTATTTATAATAGAAATGCACTTAATGTACTTGACATTATAATATAATTTACGTAACAGATTACGTTAAAAATTTAAAACAAAGATATTTTATCTATATTAATATGGAAAAAAAACAGAAAAACGCGAATATTTTTGGTCTTACGTTTGTCTCTCTTCGAGTAATCGCGCACGTATGATTTAATCAACCTAAATATCTTCTGAAATGTTTATAGTTTCAGAAAATAACAAGTTTAAAGTTTCACGAGCGTATTCTGAAAATATAAATGTCGATAGACCGATATTTAAGATGATTACGGTGGAGTAGGGCGTTGAATAAGAATGGCGACAGCAACAAATTCCTTAAGATTAAAAGATTGTTTTGACATTTGTATCTATTGCGTTTCAATGATCGTTTAAAAAGAACGAACACAATTAATAATAATGTAATAATATATATTTATATTCATTCTAATAAAACTCTTCTCTCTGTACTTATCAATCTTCTTAATTATTTGCTCATTTGCCATATAACTTATAATGTTAAGTACCGCATGGGGACATAATTGTAATTTAAACATACATTTATTCAGACGGAAAATAAATTCAACAATTACAAAATTATGAAAGCCTAAATAATTAACCTCCCACACAGTTAATACGCATATTCATTTTTACATTTGCGTCTCTAATGATTACTATAACTAGAAAACTGTATAAAATATTGAACAAACTACTCGTTCTCGTGTCTGATTTCGTGAAACAATTATAATCTGAAATATCGGGAACACAACGATGGACATAATAAATTGGTTTAAAAATTATTATCGTGTAATTGGTTGAATTGTCAATTCATCATAATTCTACATTCTCTATAAACATGTTAACAAGTTCGTTTCACGTAGTTATTTTTTTATACATTAGTAAATGCATTTGTATTTGAAACACTTGTGTGTATGCACCGCATGCGTTTATTGAATAAAATAAAACAAGCGATCTTATATGGATTCTGTGACAATAATTACAGAAAACAAAACAAAAGGAAACAGTGTTTCATAATAATGGTTTCATCCTACACGAGTGGTATTTTATCGCCTGTAATGTTTCAAAGTACAAATTGTACAAGACCGGATATCTCTTCTATTCCGTTCGAACGGAATCAACGTTTGGAACTATTTGAACAATGTTTCGCGCAGCATAATCGCGTTTCATTACGAACAAGATCGCAACACTGACTGTCTCTTTTGCTCAGTCTTTGCGTTTCTCTCTTTACATCATGCCACCCATGCCGCCCATTCCACCCATACCGCCCATACCGCCCATCGGCGATTGCGGTTCCTCCTTGGGTATCTCAGTGACCACCGCCTCCGCCGTCGTCAGCAACGACGCCACGCCGGCAGCGTCCGTAAGTGCCGTGCGTACAACTTTCGTGGGATCGATGATGCCCGTTTCGATCATGTCAACGTACTCGCCTTTCAGAGCGTCGTAGCCGAGCTTGCCCTCGCTTACTTTGGCCACCACAACACTGGCATCGACGCCGGCGTTCTGCGCGATCTGCAGACATGGCATACGCAGAGCGTTCGCCACGATATTGATTCCGGTCTCCTGATCGCCATTCACAGCCTTCAGCTGTCGTAGCGCCGGTATGCATCTCAATAACGCGGTGCCACCTGCAAGAAAGTGATGTTACATGTTAATATGTACGCGGGGTACGCGAAAACGAGTAGACAAAGATCAAAATTTACCTCCGGGAACAATTCCCTCCTCGACGGCGGCGCGAGTGGCGTTGAGTGCGTCATGCACACGGTCCTTCTTCTCGTTAACTTCCACCTCGCTGCTTCCACCAACTCTCAGAACGGCAACACCGGACGCCAACCTTGCCAAACGTTCCTGCAGTTTCTCTTTTTCATAATCGGACGTGGTATTTTCAATCTGATCCCTGATCTGATCAGCTCTCCTATCGATATCAGCCTTCTTTCCCTTGCCTTTCAGAATGAGAGTATCGTCCTTTGTGATTATAACTTCTCCCACCTGACCCAAGTCGCTTGCCTAGAGAAAAAAGTATTACATTCATTCAAGTGTCAGATGATTACGGCGCTGGATAATTTAGTGATTTGCTTATCAATCAAAAGATTTAGATTTGCAATTAAATTAAAGAACAAGCTGTTTACGATCAGGACTGGATCTTGCCTAATATTATTCGCGTGAATTTATGTACAATTCATCGCCCTAGCAAACCACGCGCCATTACTCTCAAACTCTAAACGTGGCTTCAATCAAAGATAAAACAGTACATCACACAATTAAATTAATAATCTTGTATCCACAAGATATAGCATGTTGCGAAAAATAACATCCCAGCCCAGGATTCAAACCTGAACCTCCCTACATTCCGTGAGGGCGTCTAAACCAATCAGGCATGTGGTGATATTTATGAGAGCGATCACAACTCATAGTCAGTCTCAATCTTCACATTTTATATATGCCTTAATTTATAAGTTGATTGGCGTGTTGAAGGTAATTTTGCGTCAGAGTATGAGATAAATAGTAATAGTTATCGGAAATAATAAATTGATACGATTAAGCTGCTGCTAGATTGAACAGATGTTTACCTGAACATCTTCCAATTTGATGAGATTTGCGTCATCGCCGAACACAATGCCACCAGTAGATATCGCCATATCCTGAAGGGTAGCTTTCCTATTGTCACCGAATCCGGGAGCCTTAACCGCAGCCACTTGCAGCCCGATTTTCAGACGATTAACAACGAGGGTCGACAGAGCCTCGCCGTCCACATCCTCGGCGATTATAACGAGAGGTTTGCGTTGGGAGTTTGCCAATTCCAAGGCAGGTATAATGCTCTGAACGGACGAGATTTTCTTCTCGCTGAAGAGAAGGAGCGCGTCTTGAAACTCGACCTTGGCGCCTTTACTGGAGTTGATGAAGTACGGCGAAATGTAGCCTCTGTCAAACTTCATCCCTTCTATGACCTCCAGCTCGTCGGTGAGCGTTTTGCCGTCTTTCACAGTGATCACACCTTCCTTCCCGACTTTCTTCATGGCGTCCGAGATCAAGTTGCCGACGGCTTTGTCGCCGTTAGCGGATATCGTTGCCACTTGAGCGATCTCTTCGGGTGTCGTGACAGGTTTACTCAGCGTCTTCAACTCGTCTTTGACTTTGTCTACTGCTAACATTACACCTAGAACGCCGCAAATTGTTTAACGTTATTTCAGAAAAACATTCATATTTTCATACTTCATAAAAATATTGCATGTAGTGACGCATATAGATTGCTCATTGATTTATCTCGAAGCTCAGGTCAAAGTTCAACATTTCCCAAGACTCTCCGAGATACATAAAGACAAACTATTCATTGCACAAATTGAGAGGCCTACCTCGTCTGATTTCTATAGGATTGGCACCTTTGCTGATCTTCTCGAATCCCTCTTTGGCTATCGCTCTAGCTAATATGGTTGCGGTTGTGGTGCCGTCTCCAGCTTCCTCATTGGTATTGTTAGCTACGTCCTGTACCAACTTAGCTCCGATATTCTGAAACTTATCCTTTAATTCGATGCCCTTGGCCACAGTCACGCCGTCCTTCGTGATCTTTGGGCTTCCCCAGCTCTGTTCCAAGATAACGTTGCGTCCTTTAGGGCCCATCGTTACGGCGACGGCGTCCGCCAGAATGTCCACGCCTTGCAACATCAAGGCACGAACCTCTGCTCCAAAACGCACGTCTTTGGCATAAGTGCGCGCCTGCAACTGGCGCAGGGCAACTCCTCTCAACATGGTAGGTAGTCTATGCATCTATAAAAAAAAATTTATATTAAAATAAAAACATTTAAAAAAATTAAAAACAAAGGAGATAAAAGAGGCTAACAAACCAAGTCAAGTGTACGTGCTGTATATTAGTATGTACAAAATATATATTAGTTAAAGATAAATTATCTTTCAGAGTAATACGCTCAATCTTGAATAATTCTGACGCAATTGTTAAGAACACTTTCAGTTTTCGTTTTCTATTGCCATTATTTCAAACAAGAACATCTAATTCTTAAAGCCTCAGAACGGACAACAGACAATTGGTCGAGATAAGTGGTTAATAGCAAGCATATCCTTCGCGTCTCGTAAACGATAACAAAATGCCCCCAAAAAAAGGAACTCTAAGTTTAGTTCTTTCATTATATTCCTCGAACGTTACTCGAGTATTTCGCGGAATGTGTCTCGTTGGACGCCGAAAAGGTTAAATCGTACGAGAACGATTCTATCACGGGTAACCGAAGCCGGAGGACTAATTAACATACATCGTTATGAAAATGAAATAAATTAAGATATGTAGATGTATGATTTTTGAAGTTTGGCGAAAGCGAGAGAAAGTTTTAGTGCAGTCCAGTGCGGCGATAAACAGGCCTCGAATTTCTTGAAGCCGCGTCGCGAATAATTTTCCGGAGCGAGAACGCGGTTATGTAAAAGTCCCGCGTGGCGCGACGATTGAAGGTTAACGTTCCGGCGAGATTATCGCGGGATCTGACTGGAAAATCGTCCGATCGACCACGTACTTTCTCTCGCGCGAATCGTTCGCGAGGAAAAGAGGAGAATATTCTCGCTGACGTTCCCGAAAAATCGCCGGCAAGGATATTCCCGGCCGGCGTAGAAACTCGCCCTCCCTCCCCGGCCGCCGGCGAAGTTTCTCGAATTTTCCGGAGAAGCACGTGGCGCGAATTCGTTGCGGGCTCGAGCGTGGCTTCACCTTGGATTCTCAGGGAAGATTCTTCGACGGACGACGATCGACGATCGACGATCGGTGTCGGGAGATGAGCGGGCTGAAGTCGCTGAAGATAGTCACGGCGCGACCGAACGTCTCGCGGATAGAAGACGAGTGGAGCGAGGAGACGAATGAAGAATGTGCGCTATCACATGGGTGCAAACTGCAACGACCGGGAGACAGAGGGATTTTTTACGCGTGCGCGCCGGTGATCGCCAGTGACGTATATATCGCGACACATCATAGGGGGGGAATTCAATAGTTCAAAGTCCGATCTTACATTCAAGGAGAGACATTACCTTCATCCTCAGAGATCATTGAGTTCTATCCCATAGGAGGTCCAGGTCCTTACCCAGGTAGAACATGAAGCTAATGACATCATCATGACTCATGATGACGTTATCATGTTGTCATTATGAGTTTGTTCTACCTGGGTACCTGGGTAGGCGCTTTTATGTTTTAAATCCTTGGAACGATCGGGTCCTAATCAAAATTTTTAGACCGCAATTGGTATTTAGGGGTAAAAAGAGTTGTTGCTCTTTTTAGTCGACGATGGAGGGGGATATCTGAAAACAATAATAATATTTTTGTTGTAGGTCACTCAAATAATAATTATATTGATTTAGTTTACTCGAAAAGATAGACGAAATCATTTATTAGTTGAATATGTATCAGTAAAAAGGCGGAGGTCACACTTTTAACCTTTATATCTTTTTTGCAGATATCCCATTCTGTCGCCGACTATTTATAGATTTTCTGAAAGAGTAACTCTTTTTATGTTTAAATATTAACTACAATTTAAAAACTTTGATTAAAATTCGAATTACAAAGATTTCAAATATAAAAACGCGCAGAAACCTCCAAGGAAGTCTTAATAGAAGTCTGATCATTTTAAGATTTCATCCAGCTAATGAAATGCAACGTCTCGAGATACCACAGAAACTCTATCATTCGAACGATTTTAATAAATCGCTGTAATAAACGTGTTAAAATACGTAGAAAACTATGCTGAAAAATAAAAAAAGTTTCCCTAATTTTCTTTCGGTAAATTAGGGTCAAGCCGGAAACTTGAATTTTATTACAAATTTTCATGGATGATTATAATATATGGAGGAGTAAAAACCACAGTGGTGTAAGTCAAATTTTTAAAAATATTTTTTCGTATGCATAAATGCAATTTATATATTGTATAGATTGCATCTATGCACGCGAGAAAAATTTTTTAAAAATTTGACTTACACCACTATGACTTTTACCCCTCCATATACAGTTAATTGTTTCGCGTCTACATACATATATAAAATGTATCTATGAATATTTAAATGGCTTCAAGTTAAAAAAAATGTACAAATTCGCCTTTTTAGGCTACGCTTTTTAGAATTTATAACTCTTGTAATTTTTTGTAAATTGTATATTTATACATTATTAATATAAATATAAACAATAAGAAAGAGAGAAAACATAAAAAAATATAGGCCCCAAAAATGTCTACATTGGTATATCTCCCAAATACGAGTCTGTCGGACTAGTCACGTGGTTCTCTGAGCGTGTGGTAAATATAATTGAGCGGTGGGGAAAAGCCTCCGCTCCGCCCGCCGCACTCCGTCTCCGTCGTTGAATGGGTAGCCCAGGCCCCAGGGTAGCCTTTCCTCCCTTCCCTACCCGTTTCTTGATCAACGCTTTGATTGAACCTTAACCTTATCGCAACGGGTCAATCCCGAATAATGAGGTCTTCGGTGATTAATCTGATATGTCATGTGCGGGAAATGACCGAGACAGGAGGCCAGCTGGAGCAGTTTTCTTTGACATCTAACCAGGGATTCGGCTCCAGTTGTTCGCGACACGACCGAGTACCGTATACGAAGTTGCGGCGTGCCGTATGTTCCAGAAAGTACGACGATTCAGTATGATGCAATCGGCCGGCCGCCGGCAATCACACTTCTTTTTTTACGTTTCTTCCTCTGTTGTTGCACCGTCGTAAAACGTAACGGTTTCTTCCCGCGGATCTTCGTGGAAACGATTAGTCGGAGTTACGATTTCGGTCAAGTTCATTCAGAATGCAGCCGAGAAAAAGAAACGAGAGCGTCCTGATGCATCCTGATACTCCGAATTATTGTTTTCATTATTGCGGATAAACGTAAAGAACGTTCGTTATTTTCGTAGGTTACGTCATTAAAATTTGAATTTAATAGGAAGGAGTATTTTTACTATACGTTTGGCTTTACATCTTATCTTTCTTTTATCTCGCGCTGTAAGCTGTAAATTATATTTACAGCGTTATCGGCACCCCGGCGGAAAGTCGATCATCGGTCATTTTTCTGAAAGAAAACTCTGATATATAGTTTGTATTAATATAGAATATTGACGAGGATTGTTGATGCCAATTCTTATACATTTCTTGAATTGATCAAATAAATCCTGATAGAAAGAAGAAGAGAGAATTAAGGATTAATGATTTATGTTAAAGTGGTGTCTACTCAGACACACGCATATGTTCAAAATCGGGACATTGGACTGAGTTAAAGTCTTAAAAAGACATATTTAAGACATCTTATACATATGTCCCGATTTAATCCGAGTATCAAACTCTTCCTTTTCCTTTTTATTCCACGTCTTTGATTTTCTCGCGGAACGATCGGGAATAGATACAAAAATAAATTCGTTGCTTTTAAAGTCAGCATCAGGTCTCTTAAAATTCGAGGAAAAAGAATTCGAGTCTCTCTCATTTATATTTATTGACACTATTATATAAGTACAATACGAAAAGGTTGCGAAAAGTGGAGCCGTCTAGGTGGAGTATTCAAACGAGAAATCTTAGAGTATTTCAGAATTCACATATATATATAAAGATTCTGTAAAAGATGTGGACTTTTCTCAGCATTTTTGAAAAGCATTCCAAAACACAAAAATTCTAAAAAAGAGACGAATAAAGAGAAAACGAAATAGAAGTTTAGTCGCCGGTTGGGGACCGGTCGCGGTGACGCTCATATTACGTAATCATTCGCGATTCTTTTCTTTCGTTATGATCAATGTGTGCGATACAGAGCGGCGCAGCGAGGCGAGGGGGAAGGAGGTGAAGTTAGCAACCGCGAGGGGGAGGAATCTTCGAGAACGTCGCCGTCGCGGTTCGCGCGTGCGCGCATTGCTCTGCCTCGCCGCCGGTCCGGTCGCAGTTTAGGTTACACAACGTGCACGAGTTCTCCCAAGCTCAAGCGTGCGTTCGCCGCCGGTTTCGCATTTCGACCGACTCGGTGACTGCAAAGGGATCGCGACCATGGTGAGATATACATACATACGTTTCCCTGCGGATTAACGCGAGAAAGGGAAACGACAGCGAGAATTTCTCACTCGCGGGGAAAATCAGCGCATAATTTACGGGGTTATTCTCCGATAACCCTCGAACGGCTCGGTACCCACGCGACGACGCTCGCAATGCTCGCATGTCGCCGCGTTATCTTTAAGACTCGGTTTGCAATAGGTGGTAGTAAGTCTCTAGCCCCCTTTTGCTCCGAGCTGTGACGTTAATTTGCTCTGAGCTCTAAACTTTACAGATGCGACGTGGCCATAGCTTGCTTAAAGATTAGGAATTACGGTTTAAGACAGCGCTTTTTTTCGACAGAGAATATCATAATTTAGAGCTTAGTGCAAAAGACAAAGGCTTACCACGAGTTTTTCGTTTTATCGCCGATCGCTTCGAGACGAATCGCATTTGTTCGCGAATTTGTCGAGAAACAGGAGCAATCGGTGCAATGTCTCGAATGCAATTGTATCCTCGTTCGTTTCTGTTCGTAATAACTTGCGCGAGAAGTAGTCAAATATGCAGGTATTTCGCTAACTTTTGCCATATAAATGAGATGACGGTTAAGTAGTGCGCAAGTCAACGTAGTCAAATTAAATTTAAGCGCAAATTTTGTAAATTTATGTTTATTTCTATCAATGCAGATATTAACCCTAATCTCGGTTTAACTTATTTTTTATCTTTTTCCAATTCTTAGAAGTAGAAACTGAGATTAAAGTTAATTTGCATTGATAGAAATGAATATTAGTCGTTAATTAAAAATTGAGTAATATATTAACTATCTTAACAAGTTCTTAACACATTAATGTCTGAAGCTGAAACATACGGAACATCAATAATTGCAAATGTCTACGTATTTTCAGGCTGCTGCCAATGCTGTGAAGAGGCTGATTCCTCTTTTTGACAGAGTCCTCGTACAAAGGGCCGAGGCTATTACCAAAACGAAAGGTGGTATTGTACTGCCAGAGAAAGCTCAAGCAAAAGTCCTGCGAGGTACAGTCATTGCCACGGGTCCTGGAGCAAGGAACGATGTACGCACATACACGGAATATCTATGACTACTATGTATATTGGTCACCATTAATCCGGTTTAATAACATCAGGAGTTATAACTACTGCTGCATAAAATGTAAAAACGCTCGTTAAATTCGACTTTATAACGCCAATTGTTATTACTCTACACCCATTAACAAAGAAATGTAGGATTATAAACCTGGTTTTAAAGAAACGTGTAAAACACTAAGCAAGATGTTACAATTGCGTTGCCAACTTAGATAAAATTATGAAAAGTATATCTGTTGTATTTCTTCGACAAGATCAAGATTTCTTTGGGAGATAAAATAACATCCCTTCGTGTAAACAGGCATGCGTTTTAGGAAGTTAATAATTACAGATGTTATTAAACCCGATTAATAGTGACACGTAAACGTAGTCCATGTTCACATCTTTTACAAAATGTTTCTGTTAATTGTCTGTTAATATTTATATTATCTTTTGTCTTTTCTTATTAGAAAGGAGAGCACGTGCCTTTAAGCATTAAGATCGGAGATGTCGTGTTACTTCCCGAATACGGTGGCACGAAGGTTGAACTGGAGGACAACAAGGAATATCACTTGTTCCGCGAGTCGGATATATTAGCCAAAGTAGAGGTTTAATTCGTTGAATATAAGTTACGTTTCCAGTTTTGTATAAATGCTATGTAAGTTCTTCTAGAGCTTTATAAACTAGCAGCAAAAAAATATGTATACAGAGTATATGTTTTACATAATATAATTGAAAGTTATTCGTTTAGCTTAATAAAGACCTAATTTTTTCAAAAAATCTGTTGCTGCTAAAATGCCATTATTTCTTACTGTACATGTACATACATTTTTCTGATAAAATAAAGCGTTTGTCTATTATATTTATGTCGTTATTTTCGTACACCTAATAGCATTTTGCAATTATGTGGCGATTAATCGCCGCTGATAATTTCCTAACAGTTTGAAAATCTACTTTTTGCGATACTGGACTCTCAGAAATATACTGGTTAATAAATACTGGATGGTTAATCTCAGAAATTGTACATTAATAAGAGATTAATATCCAGTTAGAGCACACAATTAAATACAATATATATTCATATATTTGAAAAAATATTCAAGTAATCTATATTGGACAAAATCTGTGAATCATTTTAATTTAATGCCTTTCTTCACACCTGCCTTGATACCCGAGATCTCTCCCGCATAACGAGTCAATTCCTTTCTCACTTCTCTCACCTGCAAGAAATAATTATTTTTATCTCACATCTCAAGAGCTCTCGTATGTCAGTATAATAAAATAAACATTTAATCTTTGTTTTATACATACCGCGCCCTTTCTGCGAATCTTGGCTTTACGATATTTATTTCTGTGCTTTACACGCGGATTGCGCAGTTCCTTCTTCCGATAAGGCGTAAGACCTCTGTTCTTTGCCATTTGATATGTTATTGCTCTCTTAGCCTCTTCTTCTTTTTCATTCATACTATTTAGAATGGTAGTATCTTTTTCATCAGCCACAGCTTCGCCATCATACTTCTCTTCAGTATCTAGATCTTCAATGCTCGCTTCTTCATCCATACTGTCAGATAGTGACTGTTCTTCTCGCGTTACTGCTTCTTTCTTACTTGCCAGCTTTTTAGATAAGCTAGTAAGCCTTGGACTCTTTTTACTACTTTGTATCTGAAAACCATCCGATATGCTGTAAAGAGGTCTACCTTCTTTAATTGCTTTCAGTATCTCTGCCACTTGCTCCAACAAATCTCCCTGCTCTGATTCCAGTTCGCTGATCAGATGACGGTACTGTGCCAAACGTTTTACAACTGGATGTGTTTTCACTGGCAGTCCCTTGGTTTGCAGCATCAACAAAAACGAGATATTTGTACAATAATTTAATATAATTTCATACTTGGTTCTAATAAAAGCTACTGCATTGCATTCGGGACATGTCCCATCTTTGACCAATTCGAGAAAGGGTGCCAAAATGTCTTTTGCTTGCGTCATGTAATCTGCAATAGAAGTAATTATTCGTTTAATACAATAAATATTTTTAATGTTAACATTTCTGTGTATATGACTATATAACGTCAAACGAAAAAATATACTTTTCATTTACGAGACTAAAAGAAATGCGGATTGTGAGAGCTTTGTTCAAAGCGTGTCAGAAATAGAAATTCTAATTCACAATCAGATTACTATAAATGATAATAATTAGCACAATTAGCAATAAATTCATAATAAAAAGCACGTCTTTAGTATTATTATAAAATACCTTTAAAAAGCTTGACCATGATCATGAAAAATTCCTTATCAGACAACTGCGTAGTGTCCTTTCGAACAACTTTGCTGTCCTCTATAACTTGAGCTGCTTTATTTTTACTAAAACTTGAACCATCAAGAGCTAAATGCTGTCCCATCGATCTTAAATGCAATCTCCTTCCTTCTTCCTCCTCCATGTCCGCGTTGACCAAGTCCTTTTCGGGCGCCGATGCATAATCTGTATATTTAAAATCCGACGAGTAAAAGGCTTTTGCTTTAGTGCCCCAAGCTCTGTCATTGGGCATATCGTAATCCTCCTGTGCCCCCTCAATGTCAGATTCCATTGAATCTCGTTCATCGTCTTCTTCTTCTTCCACCTCGCTGTCATCTTGCAGCTTGTAAACCTCATCGTCGCTATCGAAATTTTCAGTAGTGCGCTGTTTCCGCACTTTCTCCAGCAATTTCTTTTCAGTTTCCGTATATTCCTCTTCTGAATCCGTCACAGCATCCATATCCACATCTTCGATGTTGTCCATATCGTCAATATCCTCATTATCGAGAGGTTTTCTTGTTCTAAAAAAATATAGAAGTAAATTCATAAATAGGGAACATTATTCTCATAAAATGTAGGAATTAAGAGGCAATAAAAATTGGAGTATCTTGATACATAAAATTTTCAAAGTATATAAATAAGTAAAATTTATCTATTTTTTCTACTCTTTTAAGTAGAGTTGATACAAATAATATTTTATTCGACATTTTTTATTATAATTAATATTATTATATTATTATAACTGTTAAATCAAACTTTGTCCACGAGAATAGTCATTCAAAACTCTAGTTCAAACCCAATAATTTCTTTACGAGATTCTATATATATATCTCGAAATTTTCCTAACTCTTAGGATTTAGTCTTTATTGATTTAATAAACTTTTTTTTTAGTTACCTCTTTTTGCGAACCATATTTGCGAGTGATACAAAGGTGCTTTGATGAAATACAAATAATTCTCACGTTGCTCACGTTGCCCATTTACAACCTAACCTAATCCTAACTCCTAACCTAACACAATTAATCAGAAAACAACCATAAACAAGAAGTGCAACCGTAACGTAAAACGCTGTCCAGTTAGCTTTAGGAATGCTCCGAGGATTTCTTTATCCTTATTGGTCAATCGAGCGTTTCAAGATATTTGTATATTATTTGTTAATATTATATATTTGCATATTTATGTTTTTTTATATTACACTTTTGTTACATTATATTTTATATTGTTTCAAAAATGTCGAACCTATATAAAATTCACGAATTGTCTATGATCTTCGCAGAATGTTACCCGGGAAAATTTTTTTTTTTATAAAAAACATATATGTATGCATAAATATACATATACATAAATATATATATATATATATTTTCATTTTCTTGTATAATTTTTTTATAAAAAAATAATTAAAAAAGGAATTAGAAAATATACAATCAAAGAAAAATTTTTTTATTAAAACAATTTTTTAATGAAAAATTATAAAGTTTAAGAAAATAAGAAAAAAATGTTTATATATAAAACATATGATATAAAAAGACAGGTGTAGCCCGTGTAGAATTTCCAAGGATGCGCAGTAGTCATTTTCCTTGACCAATCAGAAATCGGTCCAAGATGCGAGAAGGAACATGGTTCCTCCCCTATATGATATCTTGATGTAATTTATTAGGTTGACCTTTTTTTAGAATATTTTAGATATTATACATTTGTATTTTGTTTGTTTTGTTGTCATGAATTAATACATCATGATATAAAATGTAACTATATAAAATATGATTACGTATAATATATAATTATATGTATACATATATAAAATTGTATATACAATTATATACTATATACTATATATTATATACTATTTGTATTGTAGACCTAGCATTAAAACCCTAGAGCTATAAAATCGCTGTCGCGATATTTAGACCCTGGGATATGCAAATCGCTATTACAGTTCGAACCGGTCTTTTCTTCCCAGGCAGAGCAAGGAGTCATGGTGACGTTAAAGTGGTGTTAAAGTGACTTTCAATATTCACTTTGAAGCCGTTTTGATGTCACTTTGACGTTATCGTGACATTTTGTTCCGCTTGGGTTCTTCTTCTGGATCCGCTCTTGAAAGAGAGGAGTATCTGGTATTTGGCGTCCTTATCCTCGGGGATGATGTAGATCTATACCGGGTTTCGAATTGGCGACTTTATCTCGGCACACCTGGCCGCTATAACAGCCACCGCTAGAGCGTCTTGCATACGGAAAGACATCGTCGCCCTTCGTCTCGTTATCTCGGCGCCACGCGCTTCGTCACCGCGCGCGATTCTATTTACGAACAATAAGCACAATATGCTCCTATCATGTCGCTCGCGAGCGGGCGACGCTGCCCCAGTTTCACTTTGCCAATAATGATCGTCTCGGAGACACCAAACAACCCCGCGCGCTCGCTCGCTCGCCACACGCTTTAAATGCAGAAACACACGGCGTCTTGTGTGTAAATGCGCGCGACGCTGCGGTAGCGTCTCGTCTCGTTCCGCACACCCTGATGCATTTGTTTACGTCAACCGGCGCTACCCCGCCTAAACCGTGCCGCACGGCAAGGTAACGTAAGACGCCCGAAGTCATTTCCGCACAGCGATATATATAGTACCATATAATGCCGTATATAGTTGCGTATTCTTGGAAAATAATAGGATATATGATACTCGAGAATCTAGGTGAACATCTTGATAGATCTCGACGCGATATTAACGTGAGAACTGGCGAAAATAATTGAGATTCGAAATGCAAATGGTATTTTACGCGTTCAAGTTAATCCCATTATACATTAGGGGAGACCCGGGGCTCGTTGGCACAAGAGGGAAGTTTAGTAATAAGACTGGAGTGTATTTTACAATAGTAATAGTTTTTACTTTCTAATTTTAAAAATTCGTTCCTGAAAAATGCTTTAACAATAGTGCTGCAGTTTTATATTTTAAATGAGAATTTTGTCATTTACCAGAATATATAGCATTCTATATACGCATTATACACATTTGCTTTTCTGATAATCATAATATTATATTTTATTAATACCAAAAAATAAAAATAATTTTTATATCTACTATAACTTTTTCAAATCTTTCGAGTTCTTGGTAAATCAAACAAATACAACAATAAAACGAAATACAGAATCTCTGCAACGATAGTCGCTTATAATACAAAATAATCGCCCAACAAGACAACCAATCGGCGATGCCAGAAGAAAAGGCAAGGATGAATAAAATTTAATAATTTAAACTTTCGACTTTTTTCCTTTTTTATAATAAATATGTATTTCAAATTTTAATGTCACTCTTTTTATTTATATTTTTTGTTTGAATTATGTCATAAGAAATAAAAGCGAAATTTTTCGAAGATGTCAATGTATTTAACGAGTGGCATGATCTACATTTAATGCTGCTAAGTCGATTCTATTGGCGAGAGAGTCTTAACGGTATCAGGATGGGCTGGTTTCTTTGTTTTTTTGCGCGTTCTAACAGGTTGCAGAGCGACAATGCGCATATAGCTCAATTCCCGCTCCCTTTGGTGCTCCTCGATACTGATCTTGTTCAAGAGATAGGGACCGCTGGTCATCATGCCGATTGCTCCAAGTGGCGCTAGAAATACTATGGCAATTACAGATATCCTCACCACGTCGAGAGCTAATTCTATTTTCGTGGGGTCGCCTTCCTTTCTGGCACGCTCAAACGCCATCGGCGCTAACGCCGCCTAATTTTTAAAATATCGACATTCATCCAACTGTTAATTTCACTGATTTTCGACAGACAGAGTTCATGGGAATATACTGGGAATTAAAAAAATTAAATGCTTTTTTTACCTGTAAAGTTCCTTTCGGTACCCAAGCTATGGCGACGAAGAGTCGTTCTTTCCACGTAAAAGGCATTCGGATTGTCGTTAAAAAGGCGGTAGTACTGCGCACCTAAACTCGGAGAATTGTAGAAAATTTTTAGAGGATTATTAGGAATGTTTTTATTTGGTGAGATATAGATAATATGGCAGAAAGGCATTGCGAGAAAATTAATCTCTAAGTTTTATTCTGAAGTACAGTGAAATAAAGCTATACATTCCATTACTCGCGTTACTTTTTACTCTTTAAAATTAATCATTTTTATTAATTTGGTTGAACGCATTAGTTGCGTATAAGCCGCTGTACACTGTTCTAATCTAAAAGTAAAGTGCAGGTATCTCGACTGATAAATCGGCCAATACATATTTTAAAGTGTATTGAAGATTTATTTAACTCGTTTATATACATTTGTATTAAACATACATCTTTACTCAATTTTTATACGACGGCTTTAATGTGCAGCAATGCGCACTAATGCGTCCAATCGAATTCGCTACAACTCAATTCTCAGGTCATGACATAACTTACAGATATTCCCATGAGTACACAAGCGAGGTAAAGTCCGAATCTGGATATAGCCCAGTTTCTAAAATCAATATCGGCGCCAATCACGCCTCCTAAAATCGGTTGCACGAAGTGCCATAGAAAATGAAACGCCTTGTGAAAGGGTGTCGTCTGCAACATAAAGAGAATAATCCAAATTAAATTTTTTTTACACAAAATGGAACTATAATTTTTAACAAAAAACAGAGACGTCATGAATTAACAGTTGTTAAATATTAAAGGATAAAATCAATACTTTTATAGTTAAATGACATTTTGTTGTGTCAAAATTTATTATGTTAAGACAAAACAGTATTATTTTAATATTCTATTGGTTTAGTTAAATTAATGACATAATGAATAGATGACTTATAGGAATGATTAAAAATGACTCAAATTGAGCATAATTTGAATTATATATATTATAGCAGTGCAGTGTGACGAGAAAATTCCGAAAAATGAATTCTAACAGATTTCATATATCTATGACGCATTTGTTACGTATTCTCGCTCACTTACATCATACGAAATCGTTAAAATTCGCCATCCGTGAACGGCTATGAACGATAGTATAATAGTGGCGAGATATCCTCCACCTGTGACCGCCAGTCTCGATGCTGCTGTGGTGCACATTAAAGATGCGAGAGCTAAGCCACCGATGCGATACCACGTCGCGTATTTCTGCGACACAAAAGAAAGGATTACGCTTTTAAGGTACGGTGAATAAATTGAATTGCGGAACGGCTAAGAATATTTATCATTACAATCGAATGGAAGAATATTAAGTTCTTCAGTCTTCCGTAAACTTTATATTCGCGCGCCGCGATATAAACGTGAGCGATATTTTAATAAAACATCAGCAAAAAAGGCGTTAATAAGTCCGCTCTTGTTAGTTCAGATTACACGAAACGTGCCCTCGCGATACGTGACCCGAATTTCGCGCGCACTCGGACGTACGCGAGGAAATGAATAAAGTACCTACGTGATTGCGATGAGGGAAAAAGACCAGGGCAAAGCCCAAGATAATTCCCATTATAAGTCCCAGGAGGAAATCTCGAATCCCGCCGGGGATATAGGACCACCATTCTGTTCTGCCGTCATCTAGGAAGATGTATGGCTCGCTTTATGGAAAGCTCTTTGTACGTTTATACTTTTTTTTTTTATATAGCTCGCTCGCCAAGCTCGCGATGCTCGTCGACGATGCAAACCGCTAATGTATTAGTCATGGGAGTTATGAAATATTTATCGCATTAATACCGTAATTCACTCAGGGAAAAGTATCGGAATATGATCTCTTAAAGATATATACAGCTCACTATTGCAGCGACTTAATTCTCATCTTTCGGAGAGTTATACAGTCTAAATATAAATTAATACAAAAATACAACTCTACGTCTATTTTTATCGAATTCTTATTGACAGTTTGTGTTTCCCGTTAAAAAATTTGAAATATTCCTTTTCCGCGCGAGAAATCTTCCGCCCTCAAAGGAGCAAGATAGGAAGCTATGTGAATGCCGATGCACCATTACGGGTTTCTTACGATTTCTGTATACCGTTGCTAAAAACGAAAGAGAAGCAGATGGAGAACAAAGACACGATGTGGACATCGTCGATAGACGCCGCGGTACACAACAAGCTGGCGAGTCCTTTGTCTTCTCCGTAACCCTGTTCGGATAAGGTGAGGAGGCAGTTGACCGTTACTACAGGAGACATGCAGGCCACAATTGCCCTTGAAGAGAATTTACTTACTGCATAAAACATCCTTATATTTTTGCGATGACATAATCTTACAATCGTTAGTCTACATTACTGCGTTTAAAATTTTTTATATTATAACAACGCTCTGTTTATGAAATTATTTTTCATCAAAGTACACCCAATAAAATATTTTAAATTGGTGATTATCAACAAGTATACATATAACTAAATTTTGCGTGCGTTTAGAATTTGATTTTCGGCTAAACAAGAATTTCCATTATTCGCGGATTTTCGTGAATACCCTAATGAATTGGTAAATTGCCTTACCCCGTCATGAAGGACCAATTCCACGGGAATCCGAGAAGATATTTACACGAGACGGTGACGGCCAACGTCTCGACGGTGCACGGGACGAGGGCCAGGATCATCACAAACACGGGATGTGCCCTCAGCGCGGTCGTCGTCAGCTGCAGGCCGGCACGTACCATGATGAAGGTCAGGCAGAAGGTCCTGATCTTGGACGTCGTGCCCGGCCCGAGCATATCGTGTATATTGTAGACGTCGGTATTACGTAGTATTATACCGGCGAGAAGCATGCCGAAGACGGGCGGAAGATGCAGCCGCGGAATGCAGGCGAGGGTCCAGCCGAGCGCGTAGGAAAGTACTACGAGGACGAACAGGCCAAATATGCTGCCGCCGGGTAGTACCATGTCGCCCAGCAAGAAGTACAAAACGGCCCAGGCCAGCAGGGTCATGCCGCACACGGTCGCGAGCCAGAAGAGGTCCGCCCATGTCAGCTGTAGCTCGAAACACGTGGAGATCACGTTGGTCACGAGAATCTCTCGTAACACCGGATTGCAGAAAGTCGCACGGTGACAACAGGTGTTGTCATCGTGTTCCTCGTCCTCTACCTCGTCTTCTACCTCCGCTATCTCGATCAATCTAGGACCCGCAATTCTACGTATCAATTCAATGACTCTATAATTTAGTATCAATGCGTGTGATTGCTCAGCTAAATGGAAATGGTTTTGATTCGAGCGTTGCTGTTGCCGATTACACACAGGTATAATGATATTAGGATGTTAGAGTATCGGTCGCATATCGATTCGCTTACTTCTCTCGTATCTGTTTATTATTCGGTGCTCGCGCATCTGCGGAGGTGGATGCGGTTGGTTCATCTTCAGGAATAGGTTGCATACGATACAATAGCGTCCGCTTTATCTATTTGCACCAATACGACTTGTGTTCGTCAAACTGTTCTTGAGATTGAGTCCCTTATTGGTTCTATTACATGCACTAATGTACGAATCTAACGGAGTGTTATAAATTCGCCTTTGAAAGCGCATGACACATGTATGTACATACAATTCCGATCTGCTCTAACCAGTTTCGCACTACAAAGTACGAACAGACTGAACAGAGACATATTCACTCTTCTTATATTTTAAGATTTAAGTGTTGCGTTAAAATTGCTATCTTCACGTTTGAATTAAATTTAAAAGTAAAAGTAGTTCCAGGTAGATATTAAACATCGAAGGAAATAAAGTGGACTATGTCTTGTCAAATGTATATTTTGTGTTAAAATATAGATTCTTTAGGAGTTTATGTATACCTATTAAAATTCTACAAAAAATATATTTTACCGACTTCTTGCTGTATCACGTTGCGTTGAGTTGTCTGCTTGATCGTCGGCCAAAATCCTCGAGGATATCTCCGTTACTTCCTCTCGGACGCACACGGCGGACGGCAGTCTCATCTCTAAATGCAAATAGAAGCTATTACCAACGATGTACTCGTTCTTTAATTTATTCCATAATCGAGACGGTTTTCTCCATGAAATATTCGCATTTCTACGCGCCCGGCGCAATATCCCTTTTTCGGTGACGGGGTCATCGAGGTACATACTCCGTGAAATAGAAAGAGAAGCGCCGTGGAGAAGAGCGGGATAGACGGATAGAAGAGGGCGAGCGGGAGAAAACGAGAGATGCTTTTAAAGGGGGGCAACCGACAGTTCGGCGAAGGGCTTCAAAGGATTCCGCGGATATTGAATAATTCCAGGTACGCATCGTCTTATGAAATATTCTCGGTTAAAGCGTATAATTTACGTTTGGCTGGCCGGGAGTTTGTCCCGCTTTTTGTCGCAAAGTATTACGGCAGATCCGAATGTAATCGCCGCGATTATTTCGCTCACGATTGATTCCTCTCTCGTCGTATCACGAGAGTTTAATCCGCCCCGTCGATACTAAATGAGCGATTTTATCACGTAAAGTGAGGCACGCGCGCCCATCCCTCTCTCTTCGACGATTCGTGATCGATTCGAGCCGTGTGGAGAGTAATTTTAGCGCGCCGCGATTTTTCATCGTCGGCAGCAACGGCAAATCGAGAAAAATTGCGCATATTCCGCGGGAAAATAGCCTGCGGAAGCAGCCTTCGTATCTAGAATCGAGTTACATTAATGTAGGTCGCGCTTATGATCGCACCGCGAATTTTTAGAGCCCCTGAAATTTGCCGCTTTAGTGGAGGTTGACGGCTGAATGGCCGAGGAGCGAACTATGCTCTACAGTTGCGGACGAGAATTAGTAAACGAGGCCTGAAACTGCCAGTTTTTTCGGCGTCAGCTTGCGGCATACGACGTGGCGTTTGGTTAAAGTTCTTCATCGCGGCCCGGTTTCACTCGTGAATTATGCTTACGCAGTTGGACAGCTCGAGTCGCGTCTGCGGATAAGCTCGCTATTAGCTACTTATTGCGTAGCTTTTTACGAATCAATATTTTCTACGAAATAGCTTTTTTGTCCAATTCGAAATTGTACGCTTTTTAATCTTTAATTCGTGGCGTGAATCCGTTCGTTGTATTTTATATGCGCAAATTCTTCGTTCTTCTTTCATTCCCCTACGCTTGGATCCCCAACATTATTCTTTTTAAATTTCATAGAGTAGTTTTGTCACTAATATATTACAGTGATTGTAATAGTCATTCCAAAAGAGGGGATTGTCACTCTAATTTAAATAAATGCGGCACTCATAAGGTAGGAATAAATTTTTCACTCAAATTTTTAGAGCGGTACTCTACCGGAGTAATACGATCTCGCTCTAAAGCTATAGCAAATCACGATTCACTAAAGATCGACTGATAAATGACTCTAACATAATGTTAAATAAATTCTCCAATCAAAATTGTAGACACAATTCATTCCTATATATGGACATTGATCTATTATACTCGAAAAAAGTACCCTTTCACTTAAATACAGTACGATTTTACTCCAACTTATAGAGCGCAATTTTACTCCTTCTTAGAATGGCGAATCACTGGAAGTGCACAAGCTCAATCTTCAATTTTCGTCACACTTGTATTTCACTCGTTTCGAGTGATATTTCACTCTTCGACTTTTAGAGAGTTTACATCCAGTTTCGTTTCAGAGATGTTAAAAAGTGCTAAAAGAAATAAAATAAACAGATAACGAAGAAATGTTGATTGGGGAATATTGATCCTACGTGACCAATTAAGGAAAACTTTATTAAAAGTTAATACCTTTTTTAATCGTCTAATATTAAAATTGAAATATTTTTAATGTCAAATTTGATTTAAATTGGTTACACATAGAATAAGATTTTGTCATTTCTAAAGCATTTTGAAAATCTTTAGATTTTCATTGAAAGAAATAAAATAAACAGAGAGACAAAAACAGAGAAAGAATATTAATTGGAGTCATATTGATCCATGTGATCAATTAAGGAAAACTTTATTAGACGTCAATATTTACCTCTTTGAAACGTCTAATATTACAATTAAAATATTTTAAATGTAATTTGATTTAAAATAACAAATAAAATTTTGTCATCTTTACAGTATAATAAAACTCTTTAGATTTTCATTTATTTGTAAATTTTCAGTCTTACATTCTTGTTAAGAACATATTACACGTAAAAGAATTATATGTTACGATTCTCGTAACGCGAGTGATTAGCTGCGAAGATGTTTCGGCTATTCAAAAAATTTAAATAAAAAAAAATTAAATCGATCGTAAAGCTCAACTATTCGACTAACCCGGCGATCTCTGCGCGCGGCAGTAGCATCGTCCATCCCCCTCGCAACATCGCCAACTTCCCTTCGCGTCCGCCCCGCCGTTTCTCTCCTACGCCGCGCATTCTCCCGACCCCTCTTGCCCCATTTACCCTCTCCAGCGCCCGTGGTTCACTTCCACTTGACGCTTCCACCCCCGTGAGAATATTCAGTTCGCGAGCGATGCTCGCCGTGATCGTGCCGAAATTCTGATTGGCCCGCTCGGTTTCGCTCGAGTGAGAGACAATCGTAGCCGGAAAAAAAAGGGAGGAATCGGAATCGACTCGCCGATTGTACGCGAGTTTCGTTTGCGGAATCACATATGCGATCTCACGCGTGTGGAACCGATAAATCAGGTTAGATTCGTCTCTGGGTGCAGGTCCGATCCTGGAATTTTCATGTGCAATCTGTGATCGATTTGGTGCTATAAATCGGAGCGTTCGATATTCTCAATTCGCACAAGGTAAGTGTAGGAAGTATTTTTCCTCTATGTGGAAGAATACTTTATGAGAAGCAAAAGAATTGCACAGTCATAGATATTTATTATGTGTGTCACGTTATACGATTATTATATTAACCGTGGATATTAACTCTTACTATTCTACGAAAATTATCTATTTCACGATAATCTTTGATGCAATATAATCTGGAAATTAATTTGCGTCAGAGTTAAATCTCTATTTTTTTTAAGTAACATTGCTTTAGAATTAATTAATTAATGTGATATTATAACAGTTTAGCATTGAAAATATTGACAAAAAACAAAGGAATAAGAGTTTTCACTCATGAGCATTTTGTATAATGTATTTTGTAAATTTTATTTAAACAATACTGCAAGAATCTTGGTTCCATGCCGAACGTTGCGCTCGTTAGCAATACAACCAAATGATTGGTTCGGTAAACAAAGGGACGACGGGGCATAAACACAATTACGTAGCGGCCGTCGCGGGAATAAGCAAATACATTGAATGCGATTAATTTGTCACAATTGCAAAAACGCACGCTATTACGCTTTCTCCCCGTTTTAGGATGCACCTCGCTTGTTATTACGTTAAACATGACGGGCGGATTTTCGCGGCGAGACGTCACGTTTCATACCGATTTACGTGAGCATCACGCCGAAACACTGTTAGAGGATATAAAGTATGCATGAGCTCGGAAAAGCGGTGTCAGCTGTCGCTGGTAAAGTTTCGGCGTGCAGTCTCCAAGACATACATTTTCGCTGCACGTTGAAGCTCAAGACGCTGGTTCGTCCGATAAGACGTCGCCCTGAGTGAACATAATGTCTCACGCACGCACACAAATCGGGACTCTTTAAAATTTCATACAGTGGTTTCGCCACTATTATATTAGAATAATTGCGATAGTCACTCCAAAAGAGAGAGTTTACTATAATTTGAGTAAATGCGGGCACTCGTAACAAGTGATTTTTTCACTCAAATTTTTAGAGCGGCTACTTTACCGGAGTAATACGATTTCACTGTAAAGCTATAGTGTAAATCATGATTCACTTAAAAATCGACTGATAATGACTTTAACAGAGTGAAATATTGGAGTGCGATTTCACTCCAACTTATAGAGCACAATTTTACTCCTTCTTATAGAGTGGCAAAGCGACTCGAAGTGCACAGGCTCAATTTTCACTTTTCGTTACACTTGCATTTCATTCGTTTTGAGTGATATTTCACTCTATTTTTATAGAGGAAATATGGCGTCTTAAAGACGTCATATTTCCCAATTTGAGACATGCGTGTTGTTTGGGCGGTTTATTCGCCGGGACGCTTTAATAAGAGCGCGGAGTACGATTATCAGACGTTATTTCGACGTCGACTCTCGTGGCTGTTAAACGTTTTTACGATGCCCCGATCGGGAGAGCCCCCCGACGTCGCGACCGGGGTGGACGCTTGAACTAGTTTCAGAAGATACGTGTAAAATACATTCGCGCGCCACAGTTAACGTATAATTCATTCGTGTCGTTAACGTTTACGATCGATTTGGGCGTTGCTACCGTCGTCGTCGATCGTGTGCAACTTTCGATGGTCGTCGCGACAGCGGATTATCGCGTGACAGCGTTAACGAACCGATGGGGATGACGGAAGTGACAAACGAGACTGTTGAGATCTCCGTAATTATGCTCGCTTACAGACACGGCGCGAAGTTTCGGCACGCGAGAAATTACGGTCTGATATAGGGTCTTTGACCCTTAACGGAGCAGGGGGAGGAAGGGGAAGATAGAGGGGGAGGGGGGAGGGGGAGGAGGGCACTTAAATCAGCGGTATTGGATTTGTGTCTGGGACTGGGAAAATAGCACTCTTGGAAAATGAATATCTATTTTGGTTGTTGAAGCGACGCAGTCAGTCGTACTCGACGGGTAGTCCGCCGTCAAGTGGATTTAAGGTTATTGAACTTGTTCATTGATCCCTCTCGATGCACCGGCACATCCAACCATCGCGCCACGACCGCCGCGGAACTCACCCACCACCCACCGCCCACCGCCCGTCCGCCTCGCGGTGGGCCGAGTTTGTCGGCTCCGTCGACTCCTCTTTGCTCAACCTGCGACCTACGACGCTTATTCTCAATTCGCGCAAAAATATGTGCTTTAATCCGCGGAATTATTGTCATCTGCTCGCCAACGTTAATTTTCGGGATTAACGCGCGTTATGCGGCGATCGGTATCACGCGTGTCCCCTGCATTTTATTCGCATCTTAAATTTATCAGAGAAATATCTACGTGTCTGTTTGAATTATTGATGCATACTGAATTAACGATACTCTGCAAAATGTTTAAATCTTATTTCTGCCAGTGTCATTAATTTAATCGTCCGATCTAATTCGAGAACTTCCCGGGGCAACGACCGTATGTGGAAAATAGCACGGTTTTCATGAAGATTCGCGAGCGATTTATAACGTCCTAGAGCATCGTGAGCGTGATATTATTTATCGGTTCACAATACCGTTCTTTACTTTATGACGACATTAAAAGTTTATTGAGAAACGAAAGTCGCGCGATGTCCCGAAGTGTTTGCATATTTTTTTACTCTTTTATTCTTATCTTTCGATCGCTGTCTCTCTCTCTCTCTCTCTCTCTCTCTCTCTCGTAGATCTAAAGGTTTTTACGATAGCTGTAAAGCGTCTCGGTGAAATTTGCGCCGAGTTACTCGTGGCAAGCTATACGATTTTCGTACACGGTTCTGAATAACATCAAGATATTTTAAATATATGTGCGGTTCGCGCGCGAACGATGCATTTCGTCCATGCGCTTTTCCCGCAGCGCGTCCTGTCATGTGCACAACATTGCAATTCTATTCTTTGCAAATGGTGAATCGCGCGGAACATAATAGTGCGTTTTTTGCCCTCTCCTTGGGCATCCATGGTTTTCGGCTTGTCTCTCAGCCACGTACGCTTTTGCACATGTTGATCTGTGACAAATCGACGATCTTTTAAGAAATCTTTAACTGGATTAAACAAATGGTAACCCGAGGAAGTGAGATCTGGTCTATATAGCGTTTGACCAACGTGGACAGCAGTATTTAAGTATATACATTGTCATGCAACAACAATAACCAACATGTGTAAGAAGCGGTGCATACATAATGACAGAGGGACAAACCAAAAACATTTTTTTTTTTAAATATATATATGCAAGCTTGTGGAACGCTGAATTGCATTGAAAAGCAAGAGGAGTAGGTTGAAGAATGTAATTGTATCTTCTCTACTGTTTTGTTCTAATAAATTATAGAAAAAGAGTGCGGATAATTGATTCTCCTTCGTATTATAATGTCGCTCGGCGGGCCGGATAAAACTTCGAAGGGCCGAATCCGACGGATTGAGGATCCTTAGTCTAACTTATATTCGGAGTCAACTGGCTGCGCATTATTCTTCTTTTTATTCAGAGATGTTCACGTAATTTCCTTGAATAAGTGCCGCTGTAACAACGTTTCGTTTCGCGGACGACCGCAAGAGCACGGATATTTCATCCCCGATTGACGACGCGCAGATGGACGACAGCGTTTTGTCGGATTAAAGCCGTATGTACACATTGTTGCAAATCGCGCGTCAGCTTTTCCATCAGCGGCACTACCGTCCGGGGGATTGAAGAGGGAGAAATCGTATCGCAGACGGAATGCTGTCGAATTATCCCGGGGAAAAAAATTGGGGTGGGACAAAAAAGGAAAAAAAAGGAACACTTTTGAACACTCCCCTGCCCCCGCTCTCTCGATTGCTCTCACCCGAAACGTGAAAATTGAATCCTTAGGGCCAACGACAGCTATTCGATATGTACGAAGCGGAGCGCGGCTAATGGCCACGTTCGCCCCCGCTCGCGCGTCTTGCGAGGCTTGACACGAGGGGTACCGGGAGGGGGAGGGGGGGGAAGAGTGTTCTTACATCGGTAAGATCCCGTCCCGATATATCAACCTCGCGCACGCTTGTCATCCCCACGTCGTTGCCGAAGATATGCTTGACGTGTACCGCCTCTATCCGATTCAAAAGTCACACGCTTAAATTTCGCACTAAAAAACGCTATTTTCTCGCATTGCCAGCGACCATCTGAATTCCTGGCTCCAGTTAATCGCGCGAAAGCCGATTACGTGGACGATGAGCGCGGGATAAAATTATATTTTAAGTGATTATAAGAGAAAGAGGTACGGATCGTTTGGAGAGTCATATCCGATGCCTTGTAGGAAAATAACAAACGAACGAATAAATTATAATACTTATTTATCGATTAAATCGCATCAATGCACATGAACGTAGCGTGCGAGGGAATATTGTGTTGTATCTAAAAATGCCGCCGTCGTATATTACCTTGAAAGTTTCCGAGAGATTGAGACATCAGTCAATACTCCGCGCGTTGGATCACCGCGCTTAAATAGGTCAACCTGAGAAGACAATGTTCGCCAAGCGGAAACTGATTCAATTTGTCTCGGACGAGGGATACTTACGAAACAGGTCGTTACGGGATGACTTTGGGTTTTAGCGAGTTAGGGGAGGAACGGCACGTTAATATGCAACGTATACGAAAATATTTAATATTATCGATATCGCGAGGAAATTAAAGAAAATCAAAACACAATTAATTAAATCAAAATGATATCAGAAAGTTACTGACAAAAGATAATTAAAAAGAATTGTTTAATAATAATTATGATTTAATTTTGAAAGATAGCTCATGGTAAAATTAGCATGTAAATGTAAAAAAAAAAAATTTAAACGTTTCGCCGGCAGTGGCAGAAAATGATCTTGTTTGATAAAACGAAACAGATCAGTCCCGCACTGCTACTAATTGACCTGTCGCGCTTTAAACGTAAATTATCAACCACGCACGAGTCAATTTGCGGTGTGCTTGCGGCGAGACGTCTGTCAAATAATGACAGCGTTCAAACACGAAAGGACGTTAAACTATTTTACTAAGTAGACACCATTAATTATATTCATCATCGCGTCTCGCCAGTGGTCTCGTTATTTGCTTCCATAGTGCAGGTTTCCAATTTTTTGATTTTTCACGACTTTTCACTTTAGACGACTCGGTGGATTTTACCGATTGTTGTTCACCGGAAAAACGCGCGGTATTTTGTGCCGCTCTTGAAGTCAATAACAAACAACATTTTATCCGTGATTTTTCCGACAGAGAAAAAGACAGGCAAAAGAAACAACAACGTTTGACGTTTAATGCCATAATAATGCCACGATGAATTAGAGACCGGCAGTTGCGCTTCTGTGAGAGGAAGTTTATTCCATAGAGAGATCGCGTATCGAAATTTGTGGAAGTACAGGATTAATAAATCGATAAATTGGGATTTATGGACTTGTTTCGGTTTCGGAGCTCTGTATTACCACCCGCGTTTTGCTCTTTTTGAAAATACACCGCGCACAGCTTTATAAAAACCAATAACGAAGTGATTCGACTAGAATTGAGTTCCGGGCAAACTTTCGCGTTCGCGTACACACGAGACGGCCGGTTCGATATCGCGAGCGCCGTTCAACTCAATACGGAGGAACAATTCGGTTCTATGATATTACGTTTGAGCAAACTTGCATGCTCCCTTCGATCGAATAGAGCTACGAAATCGTAAATATACTCGTACGCTGGTTAAATACGGAACATCCAGATAAAATTACGAACTAAGCGGAGCATGTCGCACTTTGAAAGAATATATCGCAGTCGGCTCGTCTATAATAAAAAGGAAAAAATATCTCTTTTGTTATGGTTTTATTCATGTTTAATTTCTAATATACGTATAATGTATGTATACGATTAATTATACATATACAAATATACACATACACGCAAGTTACTCTCTAAATCTTATAGAGCGCTTTCGCCACTAATATATTAGAGTGATTTCGATAGTCACTCCAAAAGAGAGGGTTGTCACTCTAATTTGAGTAAATGCGGGCACTCGTAAGGATCAGTTATTATATTTACTCGTAAAATAGGAATACCTATAGCTAACATTTTTGCAGTGAGAGCTATAATTTAGCAATAGTAGCAAAATCTTTTGTTAAAGTTTGCTATCCCTGCTATAGTAGCTAATCCTTTTTTTCCATATAGGAGTAAATTTTTCACTCAAATTTTTAGAGCGGCTACTCTACCGGAGTAATACGATCTCACTCTAAAGCTATAGTGAATCATGAGTCACTAAGATCGACTGATAAATGATAAGTGGAGTGAAATTTTCCACTTATAATTGTAGAGTGACGTAAGACATTCACTTCTATGGATATCGATCTATAATATTGTACTTGAAAAAAGTGCCCTTTTATTCAAATGAAATGCGATTTTACTCCAACTTATAGATGAGCGCAATTTTACTCTTTCTTAGAGTGGCGAATCACTGGAAGTCTCACTCAATTTTCACTTTTCGCTACACTTGTATTTCATTCGTTTTTAATGATATTTTACTCTTCGACTTTTAGAGAGTATTCTTTAAGAGGTTACATACTTTTGACAGGCCTGAAACTAGGTGGAAATCAAATTTATTGTAGGTAAAATTATGTTTTATAAAAAGATAAAAATATATATCTTGTATAGAGTAGTCTTTTGAGAATATCTCCCGAAAATTTCAATAAAAAATATCAAAAATTGAGATTCTGTTATAGCTATTTTCTCGAACGGTGCTTGAAAAAACGAGAGATATACCTCCGTCCCCACTCATATAAAACAAAAAACAAAAATTTTCCGTTAAACTAGGAATAAAACTAATAGTGCTTGTCATAGCAGATTTTAAAAATATTGATTTTTCGAAAAATGGCAGCAATTTGTAGAAAAATGTGATTTGTGATCTAAAAATCGGTTTTCTGTTATTTATAAAAAAATGAAGCCATAAATCAAAAAAATCCTATGACAAGCACTAAATTATTGTATTGAGAGTAAACTGTAAAAAAATTTATATAAATTTATATAAATTGCTAGTCTCCAAGATATTTCTGGTACCGATTTTCAAAACACAGTTTCGAGAAAATATCTGCTAGAATCTCAATTTTTAATATTCTTTATTAAAATTTTCGGGAAACATTCTTAAAAGACTACTCTACAAAACGGGTATTTTTATTTTTTAATAAAACATAATTTTACCCACAATAAAAATTCGTCCATTTCGACTTAGTTTTAGGTCTGTTAAAAGTATAAAAAGAGGTAACTTCTTAAGAAAAAAATACAGGGTTATATTCTTTTTTATTTGAGGGATCCGAATATATGAAATCCGAGTAAAGGACGAGGACTAACTATGCGTGGATATCGATTATTCATCAGTCTCTAACAATAACAACAGCAACACCTTCGCCATCGATAACACCGATGTCACGGGCGCCGTATCCCAAAGGATATACCGTCCGTCGAGTCACGATGCGAGGCGGTTGCCATTCCAACTTCCGTCATAATAAGCCGTGCTTCCGCCGCGCGCCGGCAGGATGCACGTTCAGATATTTATCTAATTCGATTACAGGCGACGCGCGACGCGCGACGCGACGTCTTCCGCGCACGAAGATACGCTCGCGTTGGGATCGCGGGCGGGATTCAGCAGCTAGGTTCGTTCACCCGCTGCGTCGATCAAAGCCTTAATAGCACACTGTATGATACATATTTCAGAAAGTACTCGACATGGTGTCGCTGCTAATTACCCGTTGGCAAGTGCATTAATTACTGATTCATAGAGGATCCTCACGCTCCAAGTAGGAAGCCAATGAGGAAGGAAACCGGGATACAGTCAAATAACACAGTGTATACACAAGGAAATGTCATAGTCACGGTTCGTCAATATGCAACCGTCTAAACGCAGATTCAGCTTCCGCATTCTTCCACGTTAATTATACGCGCTACGTGATAAGATAACTGCAGGTATATCCAGTCTGAAGTAAAATTCGAGTTTAAATTGAGTACCGGTCGCAATTAACTTGGATCGACTTGGACAAGATATGATTGACCAGTCGGTCGTTTGTGTCCGCCGGTGTCCGCGTTCAAACATTCTCATAAAGGGACTCGTAAACCGGTAACCTACCGTCCGTCCGGTAGTCGACAATCGAGCTGGCATCTAGAAGCGTTCACGCTCGTGACAATGAACGGAGACGGATGTCTTTCTGTTTCCAAAGAAAACCGTCCGACCGGTAGCGGTAGAAAAGAAGCCCGGGGGCTTCGGCCCGTATGTTTGGAGCATCGCCAGACCCCCTTCGGTGCGGCGCGGGCGCTCGCGCGCGTAAAAGACACTAACGCCGCTTGCTTCAGATCAGACCGAGTGCGGTGAACGTCATTTAAAAGCATCGGATTCGCGTTACTGAGAATGCACGTATGTACGACTGCCGGAGCACCGGCATGTTGGATGTCGATCACGATGAGATTTCCTCCGGGCGTTCTTCTTCGGTAACCGCAATCCGTTGTCTCGGTGAAGATTAAGCTGTTGCACGAAACCAAAATCGCGTTCATCATGCAAATCTTGGAAAAACTGAGAGACTTTAAGAGGAAGAAAAACTGAGAAACATAATGATAAATTGAAGATTTTGACATTTTACGGATGCCGATGGCAAACTGAAAAAGTGACATAAGAGATTGACGGTCGCGAACTAATCTAACTCCGAGATAATCTAATGTTCAATTTGACGTACTTACGCTAAAAAGCACGTGGAAAAGCAAACGGACGTGAAATATCTCGGTAAAAAATGTTATATATAAAAACTTATATAAATATGTATAATCATATAATATTATATAAAATATTATAATGTATAATTATATAATATATGTCCATGTTTTTTTCTTTTGTATAATCTCTGTTCCTATGTATACAAGAGAAATAATAAGAAAAAGAACTCAAAAATAATTAAAAAAATAATTTCCGATTTATTTTTTACAAAAAAAAAATAAATAAATAAATAAAGTCTGAGCAAATGTGAAAAATTTGCTCATATATAATCATATATAATCATATTTTATATACAATTATTACATTTATATATGATTACATATGATTATATATAGGCAAATAAATGAACAATGCAAAAAACAATAAAAAACAATGCAAAAATTATCCTTTTAATTATTTTCTAATTCTTTTTCTTATTATTTTTCTTGTACATATAAACAGAGATTATATAATAGAGAGAAAAAACATATGGACATATATGGTCCATATTTTATATAATACTTTACATAATATTACATGATTATATATATTAATATATGTTTTTATATGAAAAATTTGTACCGGGATGCGACAAAAGGTGCACGCGAGAGCGACTCGCATTGAATAATTTCCTCGAGCTCGAGGAGATTCAGTTTTCCGTTTGGCGCACTTTGCGTTACATGCCGCGTGCATAGAAAAAGTGCCCTCTCGAGCAGCAGTCGTAACGAATGGTAACCCCATCCTTGGTGAGTGAAGCCTTAAGGCGGGACGGCGGGGGTAAACCGTGTAACAAGAGGCCATGCAAAGGACTTGAAGAGTCGCGAAACCATGGAGGGAAATTACGCGGACGCGGTGGATGACGACAACTGGCGTGGCGTGGGGCCGGCGTATTGTAACACAAGGAGTCTCTCTCTTCACTCGTGTGCACTTTTGAAACTACACTGCGCGGTCACAGGTGGGGCCAAATCACCTGCTTCCTGTTTTAAATGTCACCCTTAACGTTTCTGTCTGACGGACGAAAATTGCCTGAGCTTCTGAATGACCACGATATGTCGCGTTTGAAAAATTAATAAATATTTAATTATATAACGATAATGTAAAACTAATTAAAACGCAGATACGACTTTTCGAATCAACATTGGCACTTTACATAAGTAATAATCCAGAATTGTATATCAGTCAGAATACAAAACGAAAAATCAGGATGTTTCAGAAACGTACGTGGCGACTATTCCTTTCTAGGCGAGATAATTTCGGTGGTTTGCTTTCTGAGAAGTAGGGATCGAACAGAGACCGATAATTTTTTGGTCGGATTTGAACTCAAATCTTCGGTTCATTAGAATAGCGCACATTTCTCTGCACCACAATCGTTAGAAGCACCATGCTTCTAACAACTTAATTTCTCGTCTTGTATTCGCATCTATTTCCTCTCCCTGATGTATAATTCTGGATCATTACTTACATATATAAAGTGCTAATGTTGATTCGAAGAGTCATATAATATCTGCGTTTTAATTAATTTTACATTGTTATATAATTAAATATTTATTAATTTTTCAAATCTGATATGTGTATATGTACAATAATATACAAAAATCGTATATATATATAGACCAAATGCGAATACAAATACTTATAATTTTTGATAAGTTTCAATTTTTCGTGCTATCAAGATAATTTATAATATATCTTAATTTAAGATTAAAAGTGCTCCTCGAAGTGTTCTCTTTTAATGATTGATCGAAAGGGGGCACTTTTAAAACTTTCAAAACATTAATGACACACATAGTTCTGCATATTGACTCAAGATTCTGCGCCACAATGACAGGAAATAATAGAAAATGGTGACAATGATAAAGAAGTCTACTACAGACGGTGCGCTATACGAAAGCTAAAAGCGAGAACATTGTTATTCAAAGGAGAAGCTTTTGTTTCAACGCGCGAGAACGAATTTTCATTTCCACTGTCGGGCGAGATATCTCTGGGCTATTAGCTTACATTACAACGCTGGTTTTTCTTACTGGAATTTGTGCGGAATGAAAGTGCGTTTGGGCATGCATGGAACGAGCGTAACCGAGAGACCACGAGGATGAGTAAAAACTTTATGGGTATAACAGCAAGAGTGTTTCGCGCAAGCAAAATTATTGTTATCTCGTGAGTTATGCGCTCGTCGCTCTAAATTTGGTAGCGCGCCAGGAAACTTATTGCCAGTCGTTCCGTATATATTGACTGACACCCGAGCGTAATAATTTACCTAGTACCTTCATAATGATCCGGATATTTTGTAAGACGACTCGATGAGAATCCCGCTCAGTCATTCTACGCTCGGCAGGCAACGGGGGTTGAAAGTGCCAAAGGCTCATTAAGAAGTTCCCCTCCTGGCAAACGGGAGGAAACTTGCGAACTGGATCCTTCGACGCGAGACACCAACGACCGGTATCGCGAATCTCTTCCCCGCTCTCTCAATCCTCATTTAGTTGCACAATGAGACGGGACAGGCAGAGTACCCGAGGGGAGACAGACATACAGGAACAAAGAAGGATGCTGGGCTCTCTTCTACGACCTTGGGGAAACGGGCCTCGCCGCGCCGCGCAGAGAACGCGGCGGGTACCCCGTGCATCACCGAGGGTGCCGAAAGCACCCTCCTTTCTGGCTGACGGCGGGGAGGGGGAGAAGGTGAGGGGATGGGGAACGCAACCTTGCTTTTGACAGTGCTTGCTTCGTGCACAGCGTCGTGCGTACGATTACGAGTCTGATTGGTTATTTATGACGCGCAGTGGAAATTACAATCCGACCCCTGCGTTTACTGTGCCGGCGATAAATCTTTTTTGCCATAAGCAGGCACGATCCTCTTACGTACTAGCTTTCTCCTCCTCTGCCTTTTTGGAGAGAGCTCCTGCTCCGGCTTTTCGCTCGATATGGAAATAGAATTATATAGGGAAACCATAAAAGCCTCCGTTTTAATCGCGTGGCAATTTATTTCTGGACCTTTCTCCAAATTTATCCGAGGGAAAATTTATTAATAAGAGAAAACTCGCGCTAGTTATGCGTCTTGTATAATCAGGTATTTTTTTTCATTTATAGTTTTTGCGAACATCGATATAAGGGAACGGTTTACGAAAGTGTCAATTTAGTCCCGAGGGCCAAGACCATTTGATAAGGGATAGCGAGAAATAATAATTTCCAGAATAATACGAGTGCGGAGATTATAAACGGTTGCCGAGATACACGGCTCAAAATGGAAGGTTTTTTATCTTTTTTCATTTTTTTATCACAATAGAAATGTACTATATGATACATTGTCAAATAGACTACAATAAAGTTCTATCATAGTTTATTCATATGCGACAAAAAGTAATTAAAAATTTGTGAAGTAGATTGGTCACAAAATAAAAGTTTATATACTAATTTTACGTTGTAAGCGATACACATAAAATCTTCATTTTTAATTTTTAACTTAATAATCTAGATATCGTGATGGTCCAACTTGCCTACGTGGTTCAAATGATCTCATCTTCCTCTATGCACATTATCATTTTGTTGATTATTTCTGAGTTTTGTAGAACGATGTAAACCAACGTTTTGTTTTAAATTAATAAACTATTCCTGCGCATTATATAAAATAATCCCCTGCACACGAACAAGAAAGCTCTTGTAACGTTGAAGCAATCGCGGCGATTCGATTCAGCGACGTCGGACAGCTTTGCTTTATCCTCCTTCCTGTTTCGAATCAGGACAGCGTTCTCCTCAGAATCTCGCTGACAAGGCGTTTTCTGCTGCAAATCTTAAGCACCGCAGTCGCACGTTAATGATTTCCGATGCTCCGAGATATCGTTACAAAAACAAATATTTACAAGTCAATGAGATCTTTTTCGTCGGTACTAATATTTGAAGGATGGTTTTTCGTTCATTAATTTTGCTCGCGATTTCATCGATAAATTGAGTGTTCTTAATATACTGAAAGAGATATGCTTTGCTAGAAATTTTTCGTTTTTTTTTTGTTCGCTCATATAGAATTAATAAATTAAAATATTGGAGTGAAATGACGCAAGAGAGGCAAGAGAGAGAACTACGCAAGTTTTAACGTACGAATTGTTACTTCTTGAATTTGCTGATGGCTTTTACACAGCGGCGGTGGTGAATCCGTGATTATTCATTATACAAGGACACGAGCATAAATTCCAATTACGCCCTATAACTTCCGGAGACGGGGAATTTAATCGTTATTGATCGCGGCGCGTCGTCGATACGAAAGAGGTGCATGGCGGAGAGTTTTTATCCCAACCGCCGCCGCATTATATAATCGAGGGCTCGTAAAAACGCGGCCGCCAAATTGCTCGTTCCCGGGGAAAAAAGTGAGATTAATAAACGCGGCGTTAATGTAACGCCGCGGAAGAAGTTTCGTGTCGCCGAAAATGAGAGGCAATAGTGGCAATACCGCCGCGCCGCGGCTTGCCGAAAGCCGCTTTTCGCGCGTGGAAAGAACAATAATGGCGTGACTATCGCCAGCTCGCGGAGTGGACGGCCGCTGTCAACAGGCTACGAGCTATGTTCCATTGTTCGAGTGCCGTTAGAAAACGGCGATTAGCGCACGTTCCTCTCGCCGACGCGGCGCGACGGCGATATTCCTCCCAGAGAGTGTTTCATTATTGTTTTTATTCCGCCCTGACTTCCGGTAAATCTGGAAAGTCATCCGGTAACGGCGGAGGACAGAGCGCTAAGTGTCATAGAAACGAAAGAGAGCGCGGAAAGGAGGATGCTGGAATAATTGTGAAAAGAATCAAATTGACAACGAGTCATGCAGAATTATAAAGCGGACCGAATTCACCGAATTATAAAGCGATAAAATAATTTAAATGCTGCATTTTCGAAACGTACGATAGTATATTAATTAAGTCGCGTGGAGTTGCGAATTAAGCGGACGCATTAACCGGGCTGTTATCCATTTTAGAATTAAAAAGGAAATAATGAATTTAAAGGATAATGGATCTCTTTCTTCTTCGCTGTCTCGTGCAGTTTATAGCACAATAAGCGAAGCGAGGTAAGGAAGATTCACTTTTTGCATCGTTTGCCCACAAAGAATTTGGAACAAATGAAACTGTATTAGTTTGATGCCTTTCGCACGCTTTTGCATGCTTTGAATATAGTGGCCTACCAATGATGCGTTAAATCGTGAACAATGTCCAATAGAATTAACATTAAACGGTCTTTAAAATGCACTGATAATTTTAAACATAATGTTTTATTTTAATTTCCCATAATTAGTAATCAGAAAATTTTCGTATACCTTACAAGATGTATTGTGTATTTATCGTAACCCCGTAATGGACGTCGTATACATCACTTTGAGATACTTACTTTACTTAAAAAAAAAAGTTATAAAGGAAACATTCATCTGCTTCAATTCATGCAAGCTTCAATTTGCGATCTAAAAAAATTAAAAAAATTTTTTTTAAAATAAAAAACTCTTACTTTACCAGTAAATAATTAAAGATAAAGACTTTTTATTCTTCATGATTATAATTAATAAATATGGCCAGTTAGATCGAATAAAAAAATCTTTATTGTTTTTTTTTCCTTAAAGCGTCACCTATTTGAGTATTTTTAAGACTGTAAATTATCTTTTTTCTCAAGTTTAAAATTTTTCAGAATTAATTAAAGTGTGTTGGTACAAGAAAAATATCACTTGGAGTAATTCTCGCTTGTTTACTTTCAACTGCTACGATTTCTTTGCTTCCATTATCAAGAGACACGGTAGTGTCTCGCGCTAAGTACGCGCGGAGCGAGACGCACCGTGACTCATTTACGCGAACGCACGAGTTGCGAGTACGGAGAACGGGAGTTCGCGAATCACGTTACGAATATGCACGCACACGCGGGGGAAGAGAATGAGAAAAAGGTCGATTTCTCTTTCTTTCTTTCTTTCTTTCTTTATGTTTCTCCAGTAGGTGGTTGTTCCCCGGACGGTCGGCGATATTCGGAGGACTGGGAAATTAAAATAGAGCCCGTGGAAAGAGAGCTCGCTCGCCGTCGTTTGTGTACTCTGAATTTTATTGTGTCGCGGAAGAGAGAAGCGGCGACGTCAAATAACGCTAAACGCGGGAGAGATTTTTGACTTAAATGTTGAAGATGACCTGACCGCGTTGGCAAGATCAAATTTCTGTTACTTCAGAAAATAGCTCGTGGAAAATCCATTCCGATATATGGAAGACGAATCAATTTCTTACCTTCCAAGCGAGCAACAATTGACTTCTTTCCACGTAACATTCTTGAAATAATCTTAATAAGCTTAGTGTTCGAACTTTTTTGTTTCAGATTTTTTGAACGTAAAACAGCAGAAGTAGCAGAATTTTATACAATTGATTTAAATTATATAAGAAAAATAAGATCATTATGATATACAATCAAATTTACAAAATATACAATAAAATTAGAATAAAATACCATTTACGTCAAATTGTTTTATATAGTATTTTATTGCCGTAAATGGCATTTTATTCTAATTTTATTGTATATACTAAAGATCTGAGCTTAGATCTTTAGTAGCCTAATATTGATTTAAATTAAATTAAATGATTACACAATATTTTTATACACTGTACATGTACTGTATTTAATAAAATACTATGTAAAACAATTTGACATAAGTTATTGAAAGAATAAGATCTTTGAATGGTTACCAGATGAGACATACTGTATAACTCATATTCATGTTGCTCTGTTACGTGCAATGCGCAATCCATTTGTCGCAACTCACAATTTAACGCAAAGGATCCATACATCAAGGCAACTCGCTCTATTCAAACTAACAAAGTACGCGGTATGAAATTTATTATCCCTTTCCAAGTATTCACGGAGAATTTTCAAAGATGAGTTGCGTGTAACGCAACGAATTTTATCATTCAGCATTATCGCAAGCAGGTTTTAATTCGTCAGCGAGCGAGTGTCTAACGTACAGGCGTAATGACTCGGATTTGTAAAATTATATTACAAACATAAATAAAATGTATAAGAAATGATCCAATTTTAAAATAATAATTAATGTAGCGGTAAAGTGTTCTGTATTATTTAATCTCATGAAATATCTTCATTGAATATATTATTTAATCCTACAGTTTACAGAAAAAATTAAAACATTAAAGATTAAGAATATAAAAGAATATTACAAATAAACTAATATTTAAAATTTAAACCTCTGCTGTAATTAATCCGGGTGCTTTATTGCCTGCGGCATTCATGTTCTCGTTTGAGGTAATTAGCTTGCATAACGATAGACATTGGGAGATTAGATTCGCTCGCTGACGAATTGAAACCTGCTTGCGATAATGCTGAATGATAAAATTCGTTGCGTCGCGCGTGATTCGCCTTTGAAAGTTCTCCGTGAATACTTGGAAAGGGATAATCTGTAATACAATTTTACAAGCTTTGATATTGAAGTAAAAAAATAACTTACTAGCCGATGCGCAACAGCGCAGCTACAAATCAAGCGGGAAAATATTCAGAGAATATCGCAGCGAGATACGAGTCGAATGTCGAATGTGACTTTATTCTCGAAATAGGAGGAGAGTTCCGTGCTACGATATCTCGTATACGTTTATACGCGTTGCAAGTCGATATGCTTTTAGCGCGACTTGAGTCTCGCGATTGATTTCTTGCATTTCCTCAAATTCTCGAGATAACGTCTGGCATTTTCTTTCTAACTTATCTCACTTCGCGAGATCCCCGTCTATAAATATTCCGTGCAATCCAGAGAATTCCCCGACCGGTCTTCTCCGGGACCGGCGGCTAAAAACTCGCTCTCGCGCTACACGACTCCCACAGCCGTTATAGGTAGATGGATGCTGTTTTATAACGTTCAGCAGCGGTCCGGAATTCGGAGATGGATGCGTGTCGCTCTCGCGCGCGACAATTTCACTTTAATGGATGGAGTGTTATTCGTGTAAAGCAGATAAGCGGGAACTTGATTAGCATGACAATTCCGGGATTTATCCGGGGCTTGAGCCCACGTTTGGCATGTGGAATAGCTTCAGTTTCGGGCACAAAGGAAAATCGCGGCCGGAAAACGAGAGCGTGATGAAGATACCGAGTACTTGTTTGCGTTTTGCGACTCGACGTTTAGCACGGCGAATTTCAATCTTTCCCCGGCCCTCTGTGCCGTTTCGTTCCGAGAGGATAGACCTTGCCCATTATTCGCGTACTAGACAGGTACATCGACCGTCGTACGAAACGAGACAATGTTTCCACTCGTCGGTGGACCATTGTTCCGAGGGCACTGCGACGTCCAGACACAGTAGAAGTGGATACACATTATAGTCAGACCGCCTTCGTTCTCGGGAGGGCGCGGCGTTGACGCTAACGGCAATATTTTTGGGATCGCGTCTCGACAAGGGGATCATGGTTAACTGACGCGATAATAAATTTTACCCCTCTCTCTCCGTCTCTTTTTTCCTCCCCGTTTCTTAGGTTAAGATTAATTAGGACAACGACAGCCATTTTCGCGGATCAAGTTAAAATATTAAAACGAGCGCCGTAGGTGTACTCGATCATAAAAAGTGTAAAAAGATATATCTATTTCTCACAAGAGTAACGGTACGAAGGTGTCAATTTAGTCCCAAGGGCGAACCAAGACGGGACTGGACCTTTCGATAGAAGATAGTAAGGAATAGTTAGTTTCCAGAATATATAGTAGGTGCGGAGATTAAACGGTTGCAGAGATACACGGCTCAATATAGCTAGAAGATAGAAATTTCTGAATGCAAATCTGTTAGATGCAATTTATGCGCAATTTCTGAATTAGAGTGTGGTTTATGCAAAAGCACTTTTCACGGTGTGCACAGCGAAAAAGACAAAGAATTACAATAAGTTTGCATTAAGGTTGTGACTTCAGGAATTTATATAGCTATAAGTATATATTATTGTGAGTAACAGTTTTTTAAACCATGTTACATATATTTGTATGATATTGTTACAAAGAGCACAAAAATTAGAGTTTGCAATAAATTAAAATATAATAAATATAATAATTATTATAGACTATTTCATTATTAATATGCCTTAGAATATAGATAATTATTTTTTTGCAAAATTAATAAAATATATCGCTTTGCTCAACATAATTCAAGTTACCCTACAAAAATCTAGCTTCGAAAATTTTGTTATAACATTAAACTTACTATAAATAAGTGAATTTTGTTAGGAACATGTTGTAACAAGCATTACAATTCAGCGAAAACAAAATTCAGTTATCTTTAATAGTTTTCAAGTTATCTTGAAAAAAAGTGGTTTAAATTATCCTAACTTCCTCCATTATCTGTAATAATACCACGCTGATTTACAAGTAATATTTATGATAATGTTTAACGGTTCTGCAAGAAATATTGCACATATATAGGTACAAAGTCGCATTAGATAAATTTATTTTTAAATTTTCTCATTTGCAGCAATGTAAACGCGTTTACTCAAGTCTTCGGAGTAACACCGAATTATTTACTTTTTCGCGAATTATCAATCTCAATATTTTCCGCTACACCGATCTTCGGTTCGCAACACAGCGCTCGCGATTTTCATTCAGCAGAAACCAAACGCGATTTAGTAAATGCAATTGACTCGGTGTTTGCATTTATAAAATATGTATGTAGGTGAATGCAGAAGAAGATGCGAGGAGATACGATGCAGTGTAGAGCTGTAACAAAGATAATCTCGTTCCCTCTTGTCGAACTTTCTCTTCGAGGGATACGTGCATGCGGAAAAGTTTTGGCATATTTTTCAGCAAATGACGTTCAAGCTTCTGTGCTCGGGAATTTGCGTTCGTGTACTTCGGACGAGTTCCCATCAGGAACGTTCTGCTTTCTAGAAAACGAGAAAAGTCGAATACGAAAAACGATTGACGTGCATCGGAAAAACTGAAAGTTGATCGAAAATAATTCTTTGCGGGAAATCTATAAATATTTCCATTAACATAATCCTTACGACAAGAGATATATTCAAAATATCATATTTCCATACAATCGACTTTTGATTTATTTAATTTCACGTTATTTTCTCTTCCAACGTATTTCTCTCGTTACTAATGAAAATAACGAAACAAAATTCAATTTCAAAGCTGTAAAATTTTATTTTTACCTTGTTAGTGCAACTGATATAGGATTTACAATTTGAAAAAATATCTTTAATGTATATAAAAAAAAAATTATCTAAAAGCTGGCTTGTTTTCAGAAATTTCAGAGAAATAAAATAACACAATTAAGAATTTTTAATTAACTATATACTGGCAATGATTATAATCGTAGCAACGATTATAATTGTCGTGACGAATCGTCACCGCGTTTCGACCAAGGATTTCTGGTCATTTTTAAATTAATGTAATTTTAGATTGCCAGTATATAGTCAATTAAAAATTCTTAATTGTGTTAATTACTCTCTGGCGAAGCAAATGTTACTTATTTGGTTTGAAATAAAATAAAATTTGTCCTCTAATTGTAAGCTGTAGTCATCGATAGAACATCCTATGGCAAAAACAAGCTTTTATAGTTAAAGCTTTTCAATCAAATCGTGATCGTTCGTTCGTGTTAAAATCAGAGTGTTGTACGAAAAAAAATAGTTTTTGTACACGGAGACTTTTCCGCGCCGAGTTGTACACGGGATTTTTTACAGCTGCCAACCGTAATGGAATATTGTGGATTTGTTTTCTCTCAAGATTTTTATTCTGACGTTCATTTACAAATGCGGTTTATATTTTAATTTCTACGCGCAGTTCATTTTCACGGGAAAACAGATAAGACTACAACGTGGCTGTAGTATTTTTTCAGCGCGACTATATAAAACTTTGTAGAATAATTCACTTTATTGAAGCTTTCTGCATTGTGTAAAGTTGCATTTTTCGTTTAAAGAGTTATTTTTATACAATATGTTCCATCGTTACTATAATCTCTTCAACCGCAGATAATTAAAGAAATATTTATTATGAACTTATTAACACAAAAACCGAAAAGCGACTTACAAGTTAACTTAAAAAGTATTTAACACCCTTAAAATAAACTTATCAAGAAATTTAATGTTAAAAAAGGAAACAAGATACGAGAAACCAAAATCATCGATAAAATCTTTGCCGAGAGAACTTTGATTTCGCTAATAAAAATTCGAACTGAATATTATCGTTGACACACCCTACATATTACCGCAGATTCGAAATATTACGTATCGTGTTCGCCGTATATTTCAACATACATTTTATGCATAACGAGATTATAATTTTCTGAATTAATCTCTATACATTTTGACGTGCCATATAAACGACTTTTACGTTCACTTAAAAGGGAAATATCGTTATAGGAATTTCGTTATGTCTACGTGTCGCCGCTGCCTATGTTATTAAAACCCTCTTTCCCGTTTGCGCGAGCCGTGCATTGCCTACATTCTGGAAACTTTAAACCACGGTTAAATCAACCCTGCTCGGAACGAGCACGATTCAATTACGCTGTAACTGCCCGAGTGCGACAATTATTTAAATCACTGCGTATCAGGTTACAATGCAGCCGGATGCCGCATGAAAAATTAATTATTTCAAGTTAAAATTTATTTATCACCGGTAAATTCCGAGGTAACATGTCGCCGTTATCTCAAGTGCGATGTTGAGTAAGAAATATGATATAATCTCGGCCACATTCGGGGAGTCACGCACCTCTCGGAGCATTAAAAAAAAAATTATAAGCTCGCGAATCATTTCCCTTCATCGCGTATAATCAGGCAACCATTGTTCTTCACGTTATCACTTTCACGTAGCCGGGGCGTTGAAGTAGATATAAAATTTATGGACACTCAACGCCTCGAGATAGAACCTTGTACGGCCGGGGGTGAAATCATTAGTTTGTATAGATTATAAAAATGTTGACCAACTGCAGGGTGAAATGGCGCGTAAAACGTTGCGCTCGTTATCGGGGTTTGATTAAAATATAATTTTTTAATGAAAAATGAGCCTATGTACCCTTTGCCCTCTCGTAATTTCAAGTGAAAAATAATTCTGTGAAATATAAAATTATATTTATTTAATAAAATTATATTATCTAACAGCTATTTCTCAAAACCTATATTTGAAGCGTTCTCTTGGCTCTGATCAACGTTGGTATGACGCAAATTTATACTCGGCGATGGGAGCACCGTCGAATGTACGTCTCATGACGTACATCTCAATGATGTGCGCCACCCGCTGAGTCAGAGCCACGATTTGTAAGCTATTAGCGAAGCTTGTAGAGATTACGATGATACGAGCGAGACCACTCTGACTTTGAGGTCGTAGGTCGCGCGGGTCTCAAGCTCGAGAGAGAGAGAGAGAGAGAGAGAGGGGGGGGGGGAGCCAGAGAAAGTTTATATAACAGCCAGATTTCATCCAAGTATGTTTACAATCATAACTAGACGCAATAAAGTTAGAAAGTGAATTTACCGCTCTTGCAAATGACTTAATAGCGCGTTAAATGGTTACAGTTAATAGTAATTTATCGCGCCAAGCACTTATCGCGCCATATCCTGGACCTCAGAAAGAAATTTAATCGACAGAGTATGCAGATTGAAAATTGTCATTCCGATAAAAATTTGGAGAGACATTCTATAGCTATTCCGATATAACGAAATAATTACCGTGTCAGAAAAAAATCAAGAAACGACAAGTAGCAATACGATGGCTTGAAAATAAATAGATTCCAATGTTGAGCTTTTCTTTTGAAGAGCATTAATTAGTATCGGACTATGTTTACACAGTGGCTTATTATTTGGTTTAATAACCACCGTATACTATCCGACTTAAAATTTTTCTTTTTTCGATCATAACAGTTATTTAGATATGAGCCTTTTTTGATACTTAACTTTGATACAACTTTTAGTATACTTATTATCAAAAATTGATTCAAATGTTTAAAGTATCAAAAGAGGTTCATATTTAAATAATCGTTATAATCAAAAGAGAAAAATTTTGGATAGTATATAGTAGTTGTATTTATTTCGTATATTATTTTAGTTTTGTACAACAAACCAAAAGAGGTTTTTCGGTTTAGTCGGTAATTAAAACCAATACAGCCAATTCTTAATCAGATAAAAAAAGCAAACAGTCCATATCAATGCAAAAGTGTTCTTTTTGCAACAATTCGAGTATAATATCAAAAGATTAATTTTTTTCTATCACGCTTCATGACTAAGCGCGACATAAATCGAGTGCATCTAGCACACTAAAGTGTAAACGTCTTTATACGTTCGGCGCCGATATTATCGACACAAAATATGAAGTAACGCGTCGTTCAACGACTATGCCGAGATCACCATTTTATGGAAGAAATATCGTGAAATATATAAGAATTTACGAGCAGCCGGCCATCATCCCTCGTCTAGGAGCCACAAGGGCAAGGTCTTCAGGGTCAACGAGTTCTTAAGCCGGGCGGTGTCGAGAGAAATGCGCGGAAAATTCTTACGCGTCAACCGGTCTTTGTCGTGGATTCAGGACACAGAACGGACGAAGGAGGTATAGGAAGCGCGATAGAGATTCCCGTCCTTTGTGCGGCCACGAATAATGGCAGAATGTATCACGCGAAAACGAATCGTCCATCATCGTTAAAATAATATTGCTTCCAATTTGCCGATTGCGAAAAACGTTTTTAATCAAATCCCACATTTTTTGCCGCAGAGTCACTCGTATCCCAGACATAAGACGCCTTATGTCCCGATTTTGGACACGGTGCTGTCTAGGATCTTTCCTTGGACTAGATGAAAATCGACGAATCGCGGATTCGTCGGTTTATTCGTGGGGGTTTATGTAGAACTCCGCGTGAGCGCATTCCGCGCCACGAATTAATGCGGAACCCCCGTCTCTTCCGGCATCAGACGCCGGTTTCTCGCGTCGCCGCGCGATTGAAGAGCGCGTCGCTAACGAGAACGCGTCTCGCTCGTACGTCAGCAGGTCGCCTTGAAGACGCGTAGCCTTGGATATCGACCGACCCGACTCGACTCACCTTCGCCTGTGTGTTCGCCCCCCGACTGTAAGTCCTGACTGCGATCCCACGCTTAATTCTCTTTCTCGCTTTCTCTCTCTCGTTCTCTCGTTCTTTCGTTCTCTTGTTCTCTCCACACCCGCTTGCTCCATCCGTCCCCGTAGCCACGCAGCGACACACAGCCTCAGCCCTAAAGACTCGAAGCCCTCGAACTCTCCAAGTAGTATAGGCCGTGCAAACGCCTACGCCGACTACTGTGCCTAAGGCTCGCGGCTACGTCCCACCATGAGTTGCGAATGAGAGTCGAGGGGTGTCTGGCCACCCCGTCTTGCCCTCTCCATGTCCTTGCCTCAGGGTGGAGCGACGCTAATTCCAACGAGGCGGATTAAAGTCACGATGAATTATTTTTAACTAAAATCGACGACTATTTTCCAAATACGATTCGCGCAAATAACATCAATCTTGGCTAGAAATAGCATGTAATAGCTCATATTATCGCCCTCCTGTCCTGTCTTCCCTGCGTGTTTGTTATAGAGTGTGCGACCCTACTAATTCCATTGGGACGTATTAAACATACGATATGAATTATTTCGCGTTCCACTCGCCTTCGGGTGATTGTAATATTTTCACGCGTCACTTTTACTTCGTAATTACCATCCATTTAAAAGCTAATTAAAAGTAGAATGTTTAAATAATGTCTGCCGGTGATCGACGCCGAGAACGACGAGTTTCGGCTACGAGTAATCCCTCGTCGTTACAACTGTCACTCTTCTCGTACGCGCCGGTATCTCGCAAACTCCCAGAGTGGCGTTTCCACTCCGCCCTCCGCGTCGGAGCTTCGTGCTTTACGGTCCTTTGTCACGGGTTTGCCTTCTACTCCCGACCACCCCCGTACCCTTGTACCCTTCGCGACGCGAATTCGACGTTGTCTTTGCCGTCAGGATTCGTCGCGGGCGCCGTGTCTGACGCGACGCGACGCGACGCGACGGCGATTATAAAAAAGGTAGACGTTTGAAAAGTCGGCTAAAGCGCACGTCTGCGAACCTATTAACGCTAGACAGATCAAACCGATAAATGTGTACACGTCCGCAGACGTCTGAGAGAAAGTAGAATTCTTATCCCATTTCAATAACCCTGTCTAAACCTTATTTTGCAAACAAAACTTTAAAAATTAAAGTAATTTTTCCTATGCATTAATTTACTTAAGAACAATCTTTAAGGGAAACCTAAAGTCGTCTATTTTTGCCGATCAAACACGATTCTTTAAAACAGCTGATATTTTTTTATTGGTTTTACAAATTTAAAAATCCTTTTCCAGACTTTCCAGAGTTAAAGTAGGTATATGCACTAATGCACTCCACGAACGATTTTATGCCGAGAACAAAAATAATTTCAGAAATTCAGATCTTCTTTAAATATTTTATGGGTAATAGGGTGTCTAGAGTTGTCAACTTGTGACAACATTTGCTTTATATAAAAATTCTACAGTTTGTTGTCACCAAATGAGAACACTGTGAAACGTGGATTACATGAAGAAATAACATAGAGACCTCAGAAGGCTTAGACACCTAATATAAAAGACCGAAATCTGATATAAATAAAGAAGAATGTATACATGAATTGTTATTCTCTTAATTGTACTTTTTTTTATTAATTTACAAAAATAAAATAACGCTGCTAGTACCTATATAGCAATACTCAAGATCTTACGCAGGAAGTAGGAAAATATTACGCTCGGATGTCGGCGAGATATAACATCAGGATTCCTGTGCATATAAGTATGTCTGTCTGTATTTTTATATCACGGTACCCGGGCGCCACTATATTACTCAAAGAGAATGCGCAGTGCGTAAACAGACATAAAAAGAGTAGCAAGGGAGAAATGACAGCAGATAAGGGGGCGAGAAATATTCCATCCGCAACTTTCTACAAGCAACACTGCCCATTGGAGTAATGCGAATACAACCGCGATTTTTGTCGAGTAAAAACAAATTTCAACTGCAAATAAGATGTACAATTACAGAATGCAACGTACATATACAGGAAACGAAAAGCATAATTATTACCGGAAATCAAGTAATGAAAAATTGAAAACTAATAATTGAAATGTGTACTTCAAGTATCTGCCATCGTAATTAAGTCGATTGTATGTAATCTCGTCTCTTTACAATTGTGTCCTTTTGGAGTAACAAACAACAGAACTAACTTTATTAAACCGATCAAGAATCAACGTGCCGTTTAAAAAGTGAATTTAAATCAGGCACTCGATGGAGGTATATTGAGACTGACGATTAAGTTAATGAATTCGGGGTGGCGTTTACGACAATAGTTAAATAGCTAACGATTTGCTCTCATAAAGCACCGTCCCATCTTTCGCCCGCGTTGCCGGCTGTTTCATATTATGCAATAATTTCGAGCTTACTTCGTAATTATTTTAAGGGGAAATTAGAAGATCGCATCAGATGTTTTTAATTACTGTGACAAACATTTCGCATTTCGCACAAATAAACGGAGGGACTTTCAAACATTATTATGCCTATTCGTTTCGTAATGGTATTTCTAAGATTATACAATTTTTAGAAAATAAACGGAACTGTTTATTATGTAAATCACAATTTTAACTCTTTTACTAATCTTTATGAAAAGAAAAACATATCCCATACAGCACACTTGTTCAAGAGCGGGACATAAGACGTCTTTTAGACATCTTTTAGACGTCTTACTAAAGGATAGCTAAAAGACGTCTTATGTCCCAATTTTGGACATGGTGCTGTCTGGGATCTAGTTTAATTATTCTTCAAAGGTTTTTGTACACAAAAAATAAAATTAAAATAAAATTAAAATTAACATAAAAATTTAAAATAACGATCTAATGGGGCGAACAAAAGAAATAAAATGTTTTTAAAATAAAGTTGTGTATTACCAAGAGTTTCTATAGGATCGCTGAATACAAATATAATGTTAAAACATAAAAAATCGGATCCAATAAGCCAAATGCAGAAAATATAATATTTTCGAATTCTAATGGAACTTTGCATTAAAACATTTTTAAGATTTCAAGATTATAAGATAATATAAGATATAGGTTTTAAAAAATGTATAAAATAAATTAAAAATATAACAAATTACATACATTAATAACAATAACAATTATAATAGTAATAGATTCAAAAGTTTCCTACTCAATTTATATCAAAACTTTCATAAGTGTCAATCAATAGAGCAATCGCAAAGGTAATGCTACACAGCATGTCAAATCTTTTGTGATCTGTGTGAGAACCTTTTAATTGTATCATGCAAATAATTTTTTATATTTTGTAATAGTATTTACCACAATATTTTTTATTAGAGCTTCAACATTAGCTCCCCTTTAAAATGAATCATCTTTGATCATTTCAATTGTTTACCAGAGATGCAATTCTTTTATCCATGCTGAGACACGTATGTCTTCCATTGGATGTGAAAGGATTAAGGCGAAGGGGAAAGTCGACAGTTTGCGAATATTAAGCCAGCAGTAAACAGTTTTTGTCTTCGTAATACTTATGCTTATTGCATTACTTTTGTACGGTGTAATCGAAATGCGTAATGCGACGTCCGTGCAGCTGACATCGTTCTGCTGAAACGAGGAAATTGCTCATGCGCTCCCTTCGGCCCTTCGTTCTCGGGCGTCCAACGCCCCTTCCAAACTTTCCCGTTCGTTTAATCGTGATAAATCTCCTCGTCGCGACGCCTTACCGCCGCTGTTACCCGGAAGCCGGAAGCGACGACGACAATCAAAACTTCAGATCGAAAGGTATATCATTCGCGCAAGTCGCAACTTTTATAAGAATTTCGAATTCTCCTATTTACTTTTAGACGAATGACAAAACTACTGCAATCGCGCGTACATTTAGAAAAGTGCAGTTATGGGATCGAAAATCGATAATTGCACGAATTCAGCTGATTCTCATTCGTTCCTGATGAATTGTTTCTTATCCGCTCAGTTTATTTTTATCTTTTCATCTTTATTTATTAGCAAGATTCAATTAAGAACAAAGTAAACGGTCTCAAACTTAGGTCGACAAAGTCGAGACGGGAATTGCCTTTACGAATTCGATGCCTCGCTTGTTTATAAGAGCGAGCGGGATCGATCTTTCGCCACTCTCGTCACGCTCTCATCAACAAAAGTCCGTCAGATCGAAGTTCTTAATGGCAAGCGATTTCGGCTTATTGCCATCGCCGTTTGTCTCACTCCAGGCTTGATTGCCGGAGTTACAGTGCCATACTTAATTCCGTTTATCGTGAAAATCCTCTCGTTCCCGGAAGCTTTTTTTCTTAATGGCGCGCTCCCATCCCGCTTCTCCGTCCGTAGGTACTCGATAAAAGTCATCATTTCCTCAGAAAGAGAAGATAATTCGACGAGCTGGTAAAGCGCGATGCAAGTATCGTATTGAGATTCTAAAATCTTGAATTCCAAAATCCATAATTTTATCTCGGGATAGCTTCACGGCAGCGTGATCGCGCCGCTAAGAGTATAATCGCGAGGAATAATTCTGTCAGCGTGACAGTGATATCCTTCAGCTGCACGACACGATATCCAATGTCCAATATTCAATATCCGATATCGAGTACGACGTACGCGTCCACGTGCGCGCCCGCCAATGACGCAACGACACACGCACGCGTGCACGCATGGCTTACCTATAATATTTGCATTCGTCACGCGTGCGGCCGTTAACGCGGGCCTCCGAGATGTTTCTTTACCTTTTCGAGCGCCAAGGTGAGCATCGATTTTTACGATTTCTGCAAAGAGATTTACGAGACAGTTATATTTCCAGAGCGAAGGAAGAGTGAGTGCCGATCGATCGACCAGGACGCGTGACGCGTTTGCGGAAGCAGCATTATCCTCAGGTTTATTTGCGATCGCGACTTTCGCGTCGATGTACGTACGCGTTCTCAGCTTGCCGTAAAATCTTCCACGCAAATCCATTTCCCATCTGGGTACCTATAGCTCTGGACCGTTTCGAGCCGCGGTGGACGTAATCATACGCATCATTAGGCGATCTGACGCTAATAGCGGATTTTGGTTCCGATAGGATTCACAGATTGTGCCAGGAGATCGGTATCTCTTCAGAGATCAGAAGCGAGCAGTATTTGCCGGTATCTAGGTAAAATTATCTAGATGATCATCCAGATAAAGAAATGGAATTATCACACAGAGACAAGGATTTATGTTTGTTTGATTTATGTTTCTTTAATTCCTAATCGTTTTTTAACTTTAATTCAATTTATTAAATAAAATCTTTACCTTAGTGTCCGGGCAGCGCCTTTAGGCGTTCTCACTATTAATAATCTATATATATATAATAGAATGTCTGTATGTATGTATGTATGTTCTTTATACACTCTTAAACTATTCGACCGAATTTTTACCAAAAGTATATAAAATAAGGGTAGAATTTTCCGTGGAGTGCTATAGAGTGTATAGTTTTTCGTTACCGATCTATTTGGAAATCAATATCAGAAATTTTTCGAATTTTTCGGGAAATAATTGATCGAATCTTGAAGAATTGTATATAAAATAGGGGTAGAATTTCCCGGGGAATGTTATAAACTGTACAGTTTTTCGTTACCGATTTTTTTGGGAATCGGTATCCGAACTGATAAAGGAATTTTTTTTGATTAAGGATATTTAAACACAAATAAATTAAGTCGTTTGAAGAAAAACGACTCCCGGGTGAAGCCCGGGTAACCAGCTAGTGTATTATATTTTATTATATTGTTTTAAATATACAAATCGCTCTAATATTAATATTAATATTATTATATTAATTAATAATAATTAGCATTAGTTAATATTAATTAATATTATTAATATTCATTGTATATCAAAATTGTGTTGCATTGTTTTTAATATTTGCTAATTAATATATCATTACAAAAATTTTTGAACACTTTAAAGATGTGTGTGTTATAGATAAGTACAGGTAAGAAGGAAGCGTCAGAGTCAGAAGAGCGTCAGAGTCACTAGTCCGTTTGATCGTCAAAGACACAAGCAACGTGGTCGCAGTATTAAGGCTCATGCACAATGAAAGGAATAAGGAACAAGGATCGTGTCTCGAAAAAAGCTGCGACTATGAATTATCTCTATGTTTAATTCCTTGTTCCTTATTTCTCTCATTGTGCATGAGTCCTTATATTCGGATGGGTGATCGGTTGAAAGAGCGATTTTTCGGATGGACGCGCGACTGTATACACACGATATGTATAAAGAAACAGTAAAAAAAAAAACCGTTTTTTTCTTTTTCTAAATAAAGAAAAAGAACGTTTCTTAAACATTTCTTTGTAAAAAAAGGTTTTTTTTTAATGTTTATTATCGAATAGATATTTTAACTCATATAAAAAACGTTTCTAGAAACCGGTTATAAAACGTTTTAAACATTTAAACAAACATTTTTGAAACGTTTCTGAAACGAATATATACTATTTGGGATATCAAACTGAATAAATAATATCTTTATTGTAAATAATAAATATTAATTATTACTCAACTTGTGTTACAGGTATAAGTAGCGTACTAAATCCATTTAACTTAATAATACTGCGCCAATTTAATTATCGCTATATCTGCAGATTTAATTCGTTCTCTAGTAAATAATTGATACAGAACGTAAACACGATCAAATTCATTTTTACTCGATTATCGCGAAAAATCAAGTTAATTCTCGTGACGCGAATAGGTATTGAAGACCACCGCTGCTAATGCGTATTTTCTAACGGCCCGCGGCCGTGCGCAAAGAGGGGAGGGGGGGGGGGCATTAATTAATTAATTCCGAATCGGCAAACGCAGGCGTCGGCGAGCCGGCGATTTTCGAGAGTAAATTGGATTATACAAGGAGAGGATTGAATAACCCCCACAATTGGGTCACCGACGTGAGAGAGATTGGCGTGCGGTGCTTGTCCGTTTGCTTTGCAAAGGGCACGATTTCTGATCCGGTGCCTCGGTGATACCGAGCACGGCGGGCGCACGGCACGGATCCTCTTCTCTGCCTCTCTCGCCACCCTCTGTATTCATTCTCATCGTCGATTGTGATCGCCGCGGGTCTCGTTTGCATACTTCGCCTCTGGGGATTGAATTATTGTCGATTTAGACATATTCGTGTCGCGTGGCAAATCGAGATCCGTCTTCCCGGGATTGATAACGCGGAGGGTTTCACGTCCTTTCGCGGGATGGTAGGGGATTTACAATGCGCATTGGCAGGGGTGGGAAGGTTTCGGTCGCGGTAAACGGCAGCGGGGGCACCTATACACTGAGAGAAATAATTATTTTTTTCAAACAAAATTTTGTTGATTTAATAAAACCGGAAGATTGTATGTTGCCAAGCAGATGATTTGATTGGCTTAACAAAATATTTGTACAAAATATTTTTTTGTTTTGTTCTTTTTGACTATTTTGTTTGTTGACTATATTGATTTGTTCTTTTTAACTAAATATTTTATACTATCAATTATACATAATATAACATTAACTAAATATTTCTTTGAATAAATTTACTATTTTTAAAAACGTTAATGTTCTTGGTTCAATAAAATTATTTTATTGAGTTAACAAAATTGATCATTAACTTTAAAAAAATGATTTTGTATGATACCATTTTCAGAATTCAATTATTTTATTTTGTTCAAATAATAGACGTGTACTTAATTCAATAAAATAAATAATTGGATCAATAAATTGAAAAATCAACAAAATTGTTTTGTTGATTTAATAAAGCCGATTGATTGTATGTTGCCAAGCGTCTTGTTGATTCAACAAAATTTTTCTCTCAGTGTAGCGGCTCCTTTGTGAACGATAATGTCTAATATAGGCGCGTTGAATGCCGATGCGATGAAGCGTACGTCGTCTGCCGCCTGCGATATACTTTCGACGAATCTGTATAATATATTCCACGACAGATGCCACGGCAGATAGGCGCGTATCTGATCTGCGCGTGTTTCTGTCAAGCATGTTCATAACATAACAACTATTCTCAGTGAGCGTGTCATTGTACGAATGCTATATACTACGAAGAAACAGCATCATAAAGAGACTCCGAGCAGGATCAACTTAAACTTACGTTACTTACGTGGGGTGGAAAAAAATATAATAGCAAGTATAAAACGTAAGCGTGTAATAGTGTAAGTATTTTAAAAAATATATTATACAAAAGCATTGGGGGGGGGGGATGTCTTAATGACTTTTTCGTTATAATACCATTTTCTCATTTTATCTTTGGATTATTTTAGTAAAGTGGAAGGAAGAAATTTTGCGTTTTTATATATGCTTTTAAAAGCTCTCTTTTTCTCGCTTTCCCAGTAGTCGTTTTTCTTCCTAAAGTAGGTACTACGTCATTTTATCTCAATGAGACTTTTCCGTTTTTTCTTCTTACGTTTTGCCTTCTCTTTGCCTATCTCTTGAATATATCTACACTTTTTTTTATAAACAGCAAAAGAAACCTAAAGAATTTTTTTAATATTGTACGTGCATTCTGCTGACAATTTATTCGAGAGCAGCAAAGTGTTGAAATGGAAATTATAAGAACCTCGCAATTGCATATATTTCCGACAGAATAAGAGATTAAATAGCAAATATATATTTCGTGCAAGAAGTATTGCCGCAGATGTTGATGGAAGAAAGAAGTGCGACGCGCGCGCGCGTCGTGAGGCATCACCGCAATGTAATAAACACGAGACGGCTACGAGCTAAGTGCCAGGATGTTGAGGACGTCGTCACTATCCTTCGCGCCCTACCTGACCCGAACTAATCAAGCAGCCGGCAATAATCACATTATATTAACAAAATTACGTGCCAGACTAACCCTGGCGGCTCGACCCGACGTCGATGCGTGGTAGACTTCGAAGTCTGTCCTATTCACCACGTGTACGCGTTCTGCGCTACCTAAGGCTACGTATAAACTCAAACGAGAAGCACACGGCACGAGAACACGACGCGACCGATGGTACAAGCGAGATCGGGAATAGAAACTAGTAGCTAATATTCTCGTTGATAAAATAAAAGATACGTAAGATGCATACGTAAGTAATTCTAAAAAAGTAACTCTGTAGTCGTATTATTATCATTTATTTGTGATAAGAGAGCAGAATGCCAAGTTGATCTACGAAAGCAACGATCTCATTATGGAATAGAACCGATGACAGTACTGTCGTCTGGTTCGATCTATTTAGCCCTATAATGGAGCGACCGAATTAATCTCCCCTCGGTTATGTATCGATATATTATTCATAAATGTACGAATCTCCACGCTCTCCATGTTTCTCGCGCGATATATACGCGGCAAAAATCACATTCGGCCTGCGGCGAACGACAGGACATATTACACGAGAAATATGTCTGTGTCGGCTGGTAGATACATCGAGGGTACAATTCCAGACTGGTTGATCCGAGGATTAGACGACCTTGGTAGCTGGTCCATTGCCAAGCTGATCCAAGTAGTTCTTCCTTATCTAGACGTGTCTTGGCAGATGATGTCAGTTCCGTTCAGATAGGTCGTGCGATCTTTGGAATCCATGCGTATCCGTCGGGGGAGGAGAGGGAGTTCTTAGTCCGTTTGATACACTCGGATATACACCCTTTCTTTGCTATCTACCTTGATGAAGGTAAATTGAAACACGATAAACCTTGGAGGTTTATCGATTAAGGCGCTGATCCGAAATTTTTTTCTCTCATATTTCAAACTTGAACAATGTTTTTATATTAATCTAATTATATCGTTAGTAATATTTTCTTACACAATACATATCATTTGAATTTATTCAATATTAATATTGATATTCTTAAACAATATCGGAAGATTGATCAATAGAAATATCATTTTGTACAATCTTTTTTATATATTTTTAATTTATAATAGACAAATTTGTAAGCTACGTAAGAATATAAATGGAGAGATAGATAAGATCCGTCTGCCAGAAAAACGGGCGTTCGTACGCCATATCGGGAGCGCTTTCCTGGCGCGGTCACCTATTCCGCGTCGTAAAAATTTAAATCTCGATTTTACGACGATGCGTCTCTCGGTTCTCGAGGATCACAATGAAAGGCGCAATGGTCGGTTGCACCTATCTATGTGTCGTCCGTTGGAAAATAACCAATCTTGCACGGAGCAACGCGATAACGGCTTCGCCTTGCGCAAAATTGCGAAGATTATATCTATATGAGAAATAAATTTGAATAAAATGCTTCTGTGAAAAAGTGAGTTAACATCAGAGATCTAGATAATTAAAATGAGATAGTTTTAAATGCGACGGTGATAATTATGTCGCTAAAGTAACTATTATTATCTCGATCACTATTCTAGTAATATATATAATTATAACGTATAGTATACTGAGAGAATTAAGTATTTAGAAACTTATTTTAAGATGTGTACAAGATAAACGTGTTAAAACATCAAAGATTGTTGTAATAATCAACAGAAATGATTAATATTTGCTTATTAGTCCTTAGAGGATCATGAGTTTTTTTTCTTAAACCGTGAAAATTTTACTTTAGAAAAAAATATATTTTTAATGCAATGCAATATGTAACACTGATTTTATGGATACAATTTTTTTAAATTTTGTTGACTTATGCATAAACATCTCAGAAATTCTTAAATACGGAATTTCGCGTGCATTAAAAGAATATTTCTTTTAATTCATTATCAAAGATGTTTGCAATCATCTAATTACGTCTCTGCGGCTCTTTAATGGTTAAAAAAAACTTTTTTTTTAGAAAGACCGCGCTAGTCTCGATGACTTCCAGGATGCCTCCTAAAAATTCTACCGGAATATTCGTATCTCTCGTTGTCGAGGCGAGTTCGGTTATCGGCTTCAGCAACTTCGGGATTCGAAGAGAATGGTGAAATCCGGATTATCGTCAGAACAAACACCTACATTAAACGGGATTAATTAAAAGTTCTTGCCATCCGCGCTTGCACCGCTCTTAGTAACGGAATAAATTTTTCATATCCCATATCAAGGAGAGAGAGGAGGAGGAAGAGGAGGAGGAGGAGGAGGAGGAGGAGGAGGAGGAGGAGGAAGAGGAGGAAAAGGAGGAGGAGGAGAAGGAAACAGATTCGGAAGAGGTGCATTCGAGAAGATCCCGCAATGGGCCGCGCTCGTGAATTTTCTCGTGAATTTCACCGTGAAACGATCGCTCGAACCGACCGTGTTTTCCCCGAAGGCGGCGGCGGCGGCGGCGGCGTTGGCGGCCATTGGCGGATGCCAGGAAAATTGGATGTACGAATCGGGGGCTGAAGCCGCCGGATAAATTGAGATTGACGGAAATGTCGAATATTTTCGATCTCGAGAGCGCGACCGCCGCGGCGCCGGCAAAAGTGCTCTTATTTAATTTACAACCGGTGTCGGCGTCCGACTATTTTCGCGCTTGGAATAGAGGGAAATGGAGATAGAGCGCGCGAAAAATCGTATCGCCTACAATGAGCGGTACGATAAAAAGGAAATCTCGCGCTTTTCGGCGAAAGAACGACTAGTTATAGTTTTAATCGGTCTCCTGGCGAGAGCCGTGAATATAAAGAGCTAAAATAGAATTTTTAAAATATTGATAGCTAATAACGTTGATTAATGCCAGATAAAATTAGCATGTAATTTCTTTTATAAATAATTGCAAATGTGGATGTGACAAATGGCACGACGCTGTGAAGCCGGAAGTTATCGAACTATATAAGTGCAGTTAATGGAAGCGCAAACAGAGCAGTTCCAATAATCGAGTATCCGGCTAAGTGCTTAAGCATGGTCAAGGGTATTTTGAAGTGGGAAACATGAGTGGAGACAGATCAGTCTCGATACGAGCATTCAAAACTCATTCAGGTGCCTATAACAGGTATTTGTATTTATTATAACATACTCAATTCGCAATTGCCAAACAGGTAACATCTGTCTAAAATGAAAAGTGCCCTATATTAATATCTAGTATATTAATAAAAAAAATTATACACAGATTGTTATATAAATATCTATGTGCTTCAGTAAAAATACGTATTTACTGTAAAAATCTCTGCAAGCGGATTTTTTCTCGTAAAATTCTTTTCTTTTAAAATTCTAAAAATTTTTTCCCTTAATTCGCTTGTAAAAGAATTTCTCTCGGATCTCAAAAGAAAGAGGAAATACTTAAATATTGTGAACTCAATTTTATGAAAAATTTGGAAGAGTTATTTGCCAAATTTTGAAACATTTATTTACAATCCATTCTGTGAATCAAATCTTATTATAAATTTAAGCTGTGTTCGGTCATATTTCAAAAAAAGATCCTTATATGACACACACACACATACACAAGTTTTCAACATTTAATAAAATTTCTCTCGTCAAAAATTGAGATTTTTATCCCAGTATACATATTGCAATGTCTGTCTCAAGATTTAAAAAGGAGTTAGAAATTTTGTTAGAAGACAAAAGGAATTACGGAAAGCAGGAATAGGTATTTGCACAATATTTATGATCATAGTATTCACAATCGTGTATCATTCACCTGGATGAAAATCTCAATTTACATTTTCGGTGAGAGAAATTTCAATTTCGCGAGATGAGATTCCCACAATATCGTTCCACATGTAAGAGGTACTTGCGTGATACTTGCGCGATATTCAAGATTGATTTTGATCTCTGAAAAAGATAGCATGATGTACGATATATAGGAGACTTCAGAAATCATGAACTTGTTCTAAAGTCTTCAGAAACTAAGCTAAAGATAATAATTATGCATTCAGCAAAGTCTAGAATAAAATTCTACGTTTTTAATTCAATTTATTTAACAATATTAGATACTATTTATGATGGATTAATTCACTTTTTATCTATAGGTACAATGTAATGAATTAAATATGAAAAACATATTGAAATTATACAATTCAAAAATTTATTCGCTAATAGACCTTATATTTGAATCTACTCATCAAGATTATAAGCTACGCTAATCTCAATTAGAATTTTCCAAAATCATGGGCTATTCGAGTCTAGAGATGAGACATATTTCGAATTGTAGAGCATCATAAGAGAATTAAAAATTTATAGGTGCCAATGAAAATTAAAATCTGTTACGTTAATGCTTCCTGATTTATTAGTTTTATTATCTTATCTTCGTCATGCCATTAAAATATGTAATTTAAATGTGTTCTGATTTCCGTAAAAGAAAAATATCTTTTAGATTCAAAAGGAATAATCAGTCTATATAAGGTAGAGAAAGTTGGGATAATTTGGATCATCCTAAACCTTTTTGAAGATAATTCATTGCAATCTTTCCTAGAGCGACGAGCAAGAAACAAAACGGCGGTACTTAAGAGATCGGCATTCTCAAAGATTTTTCTTTGATCTTAAACGTCGCGCATCGCGAAAAACCAATGGCGATTAATCAAGCCGAGATGAACGTCGCGGCGTATAATCCGTCATCTACAGGGTTATTAATTATTTCCGCAGGTTTTACGTATAGTCTGTCTGCTCGTCCTCGTCCACCGCTTTCTCTTCGTCTCTCACAATAGAGAGACCCGCTATTCTAAATAAATTATTACGATTAATGTTCCATTAAACACGGTCATGTAGTGCTCGTAGACAAATCGAAATAGTGTCTTAAATTGGACACGGTTTGTCGCGCTCTGTATCAGGTAAAATCGTAAGATTCGCTACTTGGCGTTACAATCAGATTAAGCGATGTTCCTGTCAACATCGTTATTCGCGTTGGCAACCTCATATTTATCAGAAGCGCTCGAGAGAATGATAAATTTCCGCGCAAATTGCTGCCAAGGCTTATGAACACATAATTTCCTTCGTGTCCCTCTCGACAAATTTTTGATTACTCATCCACCGGAGTGTCATCAATTATGGCGTAAAAGATACAGGACTATCTAATCTTCAGATAGAAAAAAATAATAAAAATAGAAATTATATAATTATAAAGAAGCAATAACGAATAAAAATAATAATTATATCATCAATATCGAGGACTCAACGTCGTGCAGTTATTGGTACTTTATTATCGCGAGCAAATTTTATTTTGCAAGAAAATGGAAGCGATCGCAAGAAGCGGGAGAGATTAAACGATGCGGGTGGGAGATTTGAGATAAAAAAAAGAGGAAAGAAGGGATGCACGGTAGGGCCGCGCGCCCGGCATCGAACGTAAACTGCGGAGCGCAGCTCGTGCGTGAGCGACGTAATAACGTTTTGGAAGATGGGATGAGGGCGATTCGACGAGAGATGGAGACGATAGCGGCGGCGAACGTAATGAGGATGCGACGAGGCAAGAGGCAATATAGAGCGGGTGTGCCGGGGGATGGAATCGCTTCCGGTGGAGCCAGCCGGGGGTAGGATGACGGAGAGGAGGACTCACAAAGGGGAAAACGAAGACGAAGGTGCGTGGAGGCAGAAGCAAGAACGACGTTCGGCTTCTTCCATGAGGGTTGCGCACAATCGATCATTACGTTAAGGTCCTCTCAAAGCTTTCGGACTGACCGGTCGCCGAATAGCGCAGAGAGAGAGAGAGAGAGAGAGAGAGAGAGAGAGAGAGAGAGAGAGAGAGAGAGAGAGGAGAGTGACTTTAACAAAGCTTCAAAGGAAACGATACGCGGCAGGTGCGCGCTCTCGAATGTAACGTGGTCATTACCGCACGCGATGTCCCGACTTTACCTGTAATCCGGATTCCGGAGTTGAATACTTGAATGTACGTAGTTTCGGTCCGGAGCTTCCGCGAATAATGCTCGCCATCGATAATCGAAATAAATCGCCGGGTTGCTGGCGTCGCTGCTCAAATCCCCCCGTGGAGAGGAAATGAATATCTAAAGTATCGAGTAAACCACTTTGTAAATATTTTCGTGCGATAGCAGAAATTGAGTGAACGCTGAAATTGAGTGAAGATTTTGTCTTTTATTTTTAGCGACTAAAGTTTGTACGCGTTCTTTCTCATAAGCGATATCATTATAGCGATTAAAACTTCTTTTATTCGCGCTATAAACAGCTCAATCGATATCAAGTTTATGCAAAGAGAGTGTATGATAGAAGTTTACAGTACCGAAAGATAAATAAAACTGGATTCCCTTTGCTTTGCATTTGTTCTCAGAGATATAGAATTGTTCCGGCTCGACAGACAGATGCGTTATTGCGCTATCGCGACGTCGCGTCACAAGAAAGGAATTGCAAAAAAAAAATTGGAGATCTCTACACGCAGCAGAGCCAACAGTAAGAATTAAGCCAACATCAAGAAAGATAACAAGGAAATTGTAGTGAGATAGACAATGCTAGTAATGGATTAGAAAGTTAGAAAAGTAGTTAGAGACAGAGACAGGAAGAGTGAGAGGAGAGGAGAGCCAGAGAGGGGTACGAGAGAAGATGACCAAAAAGAAAAAAGTAAGGTCTTAATCGAGCCCGAGCAAAGTCATCATCCTTGGAAAAGACAAGACCTAATCTGAAAATTATTCGGCAAATCATCACTTATAAGTCAGTGAGATCATATAAAGCTTGAGAGAGGAGCGAAACTGCGGGAGAAACCGATCGTAACAATATCCAATTAGTGACAAAGACGTGTACAACCAGTTGAGATCTTTGGGAAGAACATCGCCCATTTTGGGCTAATCATCAATCATATATAATTTTGTAGATAATAATGGTAGTATTAAAGTCACCATGGGGAGGTGTCTTGGGCGCAAAAAGACATCTTTAGGAGAGAATAAAAAAACAAAAAATCTAAGAGTGTTTAACTAAATAAAATAAAAAATCATCAGTTAATTACAAGCGTGAAAACATCATATGAGCATAGATAGCAAAATAAATACACCTTGTACATCAACATTGATGAAGTTTTAACTTTTAACATTGACCGGCGGGTGTTTTGACCATAAAAGTCATTATAAAGAACGATTTAAGTATGTACTAAATATCAATCATGCTTTACTGCTCTGATAATCCAAATAACTTCGAAAAATTCAGGCTGTACGCACCCTTCGCGTGGGAGATGTCTTTATCACGATGAAATATGCGTATAATACCGCTTTGTTCGCCCGCGTCGCGATCTATAGGTGTAGGGGAGCCCTGCTTTCACGACCCTCTATTTAATCCGGCCAAACCTCCCTTTTTCGCGAAACGAAACCCACGTTTCTATATAGCGTAGCCTACGAAAACACGGTTTAATGCTGCGTACATATAGCGCTAGCGCGTTTCGCGTAAGACCCCGTAAGGATTTATATCTGGATTACTAAACAGCCGGTCACAAGTAGCTAGATAAATATTTAATTGTATGAATTATTTATTATCATGGTAAAGGCAACCTTCGTGCATTGTCTCCCTGTCTAAACTCCGCAATTTGCGACCGTACACTTATTGTTAACTCGATGATATTTACAACTTGACAACGTAGCAAAGTTTCGAGAGTTTGTTACAAATTATATTGCTAAGACAAGACTGCAAAAGTTTTCAGAAGGATTGAATAAAAATAGAGATCAACCATTTTATTATTATTATAATATATATATATATATATATATATATATTTATAAAGAAATTCTCTTTAGATCTGATAGTATCTGATATTTACGTGGAAAAAATATAATTAAACAAAAATATATTAGTAGTCAATAAATATTAAATATCTGCAATAAATTTCATATTAATTAACAAAGGCCAATATTCCGCTTAAATCGAGGCAATTTATAGTAATAAAGTTGGGCAATAAATATTAGGATGGATTCTTTGCAAAGTCGCTTAATCACGAAGCGATGTGATTAATTAACATAAATCAGTAGAAATGGTCAATAGCGATAGCTCCAATCGGAGATACGATGTAGCAACAAACGCAATCGAAGAAAGTTGGAACGCAAAAGTTGGACGTAAAGTTCCGTGCTCGGAGTCTGAGAATCGTCGAGACAGAAAGAAAGAGAGAAAAAAAAGAGAGAAGAAGAGAACGCAACTTTATCACATACATCACGATAAGCTTTCCAAGCTTGCGTGCGCCCTACATGGGTTACCATGGTAACGGGAAGGAAGCCACTCAGGACCCAGGAATTCCTCGCGAGGATAACCCGAGTACAACTGTATATATATACGCGCGCGGCAAGAATTCGCCGCGAGGAGAGACTCGTAATGTCGCGCGTTCGCGCGACGAGAGATTGTGTCGCGGAAAGAAAATTGAGATGAGCACCTAGCATGAGGTTGCCGGGAGTGGCGAGAAAGCCATTGTGCCGGAATGTTTTAAATATTTTGTGGGAAAGCCACATTCCCAAATCCAGTGCTAAAGCACCCCGCGACGTCGTAGATAAAAATGATACGAATATCCGAAACGGCGGCGCTTCTTTTATTTAGTCAGTCTCGCCCATCAATAATGCAGAAATTGTGAACAAACGGGGAACCGGGGGAGTCACGTGAGTTTTCACGATGAGACGATTTTCATTAACTCCGAAATCAACGATTTATGAACATACTGTAGCTATCCCCCACGATCGACAAAAACACGATTCAATACGAGGTTAAACGTACGACGTTAATAGAGATTGTGATCTGTGATCGTTAATTACACATCGCGGCGCGGGCGTTACTCGATTGTATCTTTTTACCTTTATCCGTGCTCCGAAAACGACGCGATGGCAAAACTTCATTCCGAAGCTGACAGCGGATACGACGTCGCGACGCGAGTCAAATTAACGGTTGAGAAAAGCGATCGTCTGAAAGAATGTAATCGAATACGATATACCTCGGTATCCATACAAATTCCGCGAAGCATATGTTTGAAGTTTAATTCCAGCGCAATTTCGGAGTTTGATCTCCGACATATGCGAGATACGCGAGAAGAGAATACGTCGCGAACGTCGCGTCTCTCTCTTATTCGCACGGTCGTAATATTACTAGCACGATTTTTCGCGGATTAATTATGTGAACGAGTTAATGCGAAAATATGCAGCCGCTTACGGCGCGCAACGGCCGCGATTGTTTCTTGCATTAACATTTTAAAATCAGATATCTGTTAAAATAACATTTTTAAAATTTAACGGGCGCGATAATTAATTATTTCTAGTATCGATTATCTTGGACATGCTGCTTTAATGTGAAAATATTTTTCTGTTACAGATCAACGCAGGGTTACAACGTTACAACTCCGCTGTTGCGCATCAACCGGTGAGTAATTTTTTTATTTCATTTGTAATATATATTTATGAGTAAAACACGAGCCGACAGGCGCGCAGATAAGAAACAGTCGAATGGAAATTTTCCGGCGAATTATTCAGATAACATTTAAATGAGACGTGACGCATACATCGGGCACGAAAAATTATTAGTGTTCCCTAATAATAGAGAAGACATTGACAAAGAGGTATATATAGGTAAGTATATCTATATATTCGAGAAGTACAAAGAGCCGCGGCGACTTATGTACGGTAGTTCTATTTAGTTTTTACCGAGGAAATTTGAGTTACTCCCACAGCTCGTTAAGCGTTTTATTACGCCGCGGCCGCGAAAGCCAGCTACGCGACACCTCTCCTGTTGCTAGAGACTCTTTAAAAACAACAAGAAAAATCCCGGCTAAAGTCCGCTTAGGTGCGGAAATACTCCGGTTAGTTTCTCGCGGGGGCTCTCATCTCGCCTAAGAAGTAAGACGTTGGGCTAGGTCGAGCCGTGAATACAGACTGACTTACAAGATGTTCATGGTACGACAAGACGTCGATCGTAACTGAATGGGGATAATTATTAGTATCATTATATTTCTGCTTTAAAAATATATTTTTTATAACATTTCTCTTTCTCAATTTATTAATTTAATCAATATCAGGTTTCAATTCTTAATCTTTCTGTTTCTATCAAAATCAATACCCTTACAGCCTACACTTATGTATCACTTTAACCAATAATACCATGAGAGCCCATTCCAGCACTTTTAATCAGGAATCCGGATCGGACCGAAACCGAAGCCGAAAACCGTATACCGTAACCGATATTTTTGTCGGACCGGAACCGTAAACCGTATGGAAATTTTGTAAAGCCTATAGGACCGGAATCGAAACCGGTACCGTTAAAAGTCATTACATCTTCAAAAAAATTAAGACCAGAAGATGAAAACATAGAAAACAATGAAAAAATAACATCTATACGTCGAAATATCATCACTTATTATACAAACAATTCAATTTAATAAAAATTTCAATAAGAAAATTTTAATAAATCGAAACCGAAAAAACTGTAATTTGCGCAATACCGACACTAAGTATTTTAATGGACCGAAACCGGAACCGAACCGATATTTTCGTCCGGTCCGGGTCTTTGCTTATAAGTACATATCTACACACGCAGTATGCATATGTAAATAATTTAATTTAATAAAAATTTCAAGAAAATTTTAACAGAACGGAACCGAAAAAAAACTGTAAGTTGCGCATATATTATAATCTATTGCCTTGAAAAGGATAGGCTCGGAAATGGATAGATTCTAGAGCCTAGAAAATATTTTTGTAATTTATGTAAATAAAAGTGGTCAGCCACTTTCCTCCCCTCCTCATTACTCAGGACTACTAATTGTCAAAATATAAAATATATGTGAAAAATAGATCTATAATTTTAAATTGAAGTCCATTAACGCTTTGCACATAATTATAATTATTGCACACAATGATAATTATTGATACAATTATTATCATAATTACATATTAAAAGTAAATCATTAAATAAAAAGCTGATAATATGTAAATAATTTAATTTAATACAAATTTAGACAGATAAGTGGCACCTACGCGCGTTACGATTCGCGCATACGTTGTTAATTGCGGGTCATTGGGTCAAACTAATAGCCGGTATCCACCTCGCGCGTATCCACCTGTGCACCGTATTGCGCATCGAGAAACGATTTCCCAATGTGCTCTAGTTATAAAACCAGTGAGCAGCGATGCTGCGAGCGTCGGTTATTATTAGTTCTGAACTTGGCTAGGTTAAGAAAAGAAATTTAATATCGCATTATAAGAAAAAATACACAAGAATATGATCGAGCTCAAACATATAGAAAAATCTAATCCCTTTTATTAACTTTGGCGCGTGCGCGCGCATGTATGTCAGATGAATTATGTTAATAAAGAAGAAACGTAAAGATATATATACAGTACATGTACAACATACATACATCTTTACTCTAAAACCGTTAATTATGATCATAAATTGGAAAAAAATATTGGCGTAAAAGTAAAATCACATTTTAATGTAATTTTATTTTTACGTCAATATTTTTTTCCAATTTATGATTATAATTAGCTGTTTTCTATATTATTTATAGGAAATGGCTAAATATGACGATAAATTAGGAAAATAAATATCGGCGTAAATTTTGAGAATGTAAAGTTATTTTAAGCGGGAGAACCATGGAGAGAGTATAAGCGCAGAGAAAACAAATATCTTCAAAAATATATTACGAAGCTTAGGGTCAGAGATCACGATCTTCTCTCGGTCACTTCCGACGATTAGATGCCAACTCTGGCGTAATAATAACGACGAACTAAGAACGTGAATTGTGGTAACGCGTAAGCGAAGCCGTTGAAAGAATTTCACGAAAGGAGTTCACGATCATCTTCGACGCGCTATCGTTATACGAGAAAACAAATAATATTTCATAACAGATAAGACGAACGATGCCGGTACTGTCCGCGATTCACGGAGAGCTCGGTATTTCCGAGCGTGGTAATTGCTTTTTTCTCTCGCGCTCTTTCTCTCCTTCCCTCGCCAGCGCGGCGCTTTCGACGTATCGTGGGAAAAATATATCGATCGCGGCTGGCGCGGATGCAATCGCGCGCGTCTGCAATACTGAGCGGTAACACGACTATCGCTTCTCGGAAGCGCCGCTGCCAGCTCGAAGAAATTTATTACGTTTCTCATTCTCTTGAACTAATGTGAAAAGTATAATCGTGTATACGAGACTGGATCGTCTCGTAAACAATATTTGTAATTTTTTTGTGAATCATTCGATCTATCGCAGAGATAAATGACCGCTTAGAAATCTGGTCAATGCACGGGATAAAATTCGGACAATAAATCTGGACCGAATTTTGCGTCGGAAGTCGCTGTCTCGGGTATACCTATTTCTTTCGTGAGAGTCGTACCCCGTACATTACACCGCGACTCTCAGGTGAAAAGACTTAATGTACTTAGCCGCACACGGAAAGAGGAAAGTTTTGAGTATAATTCATGCGTTTTCCTCGAGAAAAGCTTATACATACCATACGTAATAATTTTTCTCACGAAAATGGCGCCCAGCTCACCCGCGAGTATACCTATTTCGCGACAATAACTCAGTCGCGCGTCCTTGATTTTCGAGATTATTAACTTTGGAGAAGTTGTTGCAAAAAATATTTCTACGCTCATTAAGTAGCTGAAAAAAAGAAAAAAAAATCAGCAACTACACCTTTCTATTCTGATTTCACTTCATGCGATATCACACATACCTTCTATAGACTTTCCATTATTTTGAAACGAAACACTCTACCATATATGTCTTGCATGCAGATTTACTTTTGAGGTGCATTGAAATGGGAATCTCCTGTAAATATTTCCATTTTCTAAGACATTTATATTCTATCTATGGGAAAGGGTCTTATCAAAAACGCACGTCGTTTTTATGGCGTGCATGCATTTATAATACGAAAAGAATTCTGTACGTAATATCTGACATTTCGCGAGAATATTGATTCATGGAAAATATATTTGTTTATTACATAAATAACGCAATATACAGTGATAAATTTAAAAAAAGTCACTATATGTGTATGTATATTTTTTTTTGGTAAAAAATAAAGGATAAAAATATGTATAAAATGTAAGTATTTTAATTTAATCTTTTATTTAAGAATTTTGAATCTAAACTAGAATGTGTGTGTGTGTGTGTGTGTGTGTGTGTGTGTGTGTGTGTGTGTGTGTTGGTGAAACTAGAACCTATTTTTTTTTAATTACAAATCAATAACATGGGTATTACTTTATATAATTTCTAATGCGTTGATTTTAATTATAAAAGTTTTAAAAATTACAAAAAGCATTAAATTTATGAAATATATATATATATATATATATATATATATATATATATATATATATATATATATATATATATTATATATACATATATATACATCTCGCGAAACTATAGGGGAGATTACAAGCTCTTGATAATACTGTTGCTCGATGGCGAATCTGTAATATTTAAATCACCGCGCACCGACGAGATGAAAGCACTCGCGTTTGGATAGCGCATAAGGGTTGCAAGTGCAGCCTTCGGAATGCTTTCTATGCGGCGCACACATCGCTGCATCCCCGGGGCTCAACCAGCCTAAAGCCTGATGCAGACGCGGGGGAAATAATAGACGGTCGTGCAAAAGAAATGAAATGTTCTTAATGAACGAGAACGCCGTGCGCGCGATCGCATTGAATGCGCGCGCGTGCCGTCTGTGTATATGCGCTATGAAAAGCACTACATTCGACTACAGCGAGTGGAAACGTACAGGCTCTTTTTATCCGCGAATTGTACGCAGGGACGGCTAATAGAACGCACCTGCTGTGAGACGAAAGATTGCGGATCGTGGAGGATCCTTCTTGCGGTTCAATAGCTACGGCTTCACCGGATGTTTTTTAAATTCCCTTCGAATTGCGAATAAACCCCCGATTTGCCCTTAAAAACAATTTTGCTGAGATGTAGCGTAATAAGCTAATGGACATCATTCTGAATACTCCTCGTAGGTTTTTTTTTCATAGAATTGGATATAAAAGTCTACATGTTACAAATTGATAATAAATTAGAAAATGCTATAATGGAAACAATGCTGCCAGATTACACTTTTATTGAGTAAATATTTAATTTTATATTTATACATTTTATTACATTGTATATGTTAATTTATACATGTAATATATTTTTTAAATATATTTCTTGCTCTACTCGTTATACGCTCTCTGTGCTATATAGAAATATATATAGATATTCTATGTATTATTTTTGTTTAAATTAATATCGCTCATGTGTAATTAAGCCAAGCGAAACGGCGCAGTTGTGTATAAATACATCGCAAAATCGAAAATTATCCCTTTTGCAATATTTATTAAAATTCTTAGCTCGACGTCCGGCGAGGTACAATTGTGACGTTATCGCTTATTGTTCATCCGTTGCTCGCGCGAGGAATAGAACTTACAATAGAGCATATCCCACCGTTTCCGGATGCGCGGTGGCAGGAGTTTCATCTTTTCGTCGATGCATCCAGGCGTTATCGAGTGCGCGAGTTATGAGCGTGTATGCAATCTGACATAAAAGTACTCCGACGTAATGCCGCCTTCGCGGGAGCGCGGGAATTACGCCGGGTCGGAAAGAGAACCGTAACACGTAACAGCGTAACAGCGCATTGCAACGAGCAAAACGGCGCGACGCGGATGTTGCACCGCCGCGCCACGCCGCGCCGCGCCACGCCGCGCCGTCCATGAAACCCCGCGCCACGTGCGAGCCAGCTTCGAGTAACAGCCGAGCGAAAGAAGATGTGGGAACATCGTGTCCTCTATTCCCGCGCGCTCGCAAAACGTACGACGCTCCTCAGGGATAAACGTTGGATCCTGCCCCCGCTTCGTGTCCTCTCCTCTTCATAATTCTCGGAAGAATGCTTGTTTCCCCGGGAGTTTACGGTGCACCTATAAATTGCCGAGCGAGCTTCAACGAACGAAGCCGGCACGCGTTAAGACGGGGAAGAGCCGGGGCTTATAACGTAGGGCCGTCGCTGTCGGCCTTCGACTCAAGTGCGCCGCATATATTTTAGTGTTTCTCGAAAGGATTCAGCCTTGAACTGGATCACCGAGGTCGCCGCGCTGGATGCTCGCTGGACGCCTGCTGGACGCTCCGCGTATAGGCACGAGCGGAATCGTGAATCGTGGTCTGTATCGCGTGAATCGCGTCCTATCCCGGTGATAGAAACGTAAGATGTATTTTACTGATTTTACTGTGGGCTATTTGGAGCGTTTGAGCAATAGAAGCATTCTCGGAACGGCACCGTGCATTCATCAGTGATTAATCATTAGGTATACATATTCGATGATTAATCGTTGTACGTTAAAGAAAAAATGAGTTTAGTTTGCATTCTTGTTAGCTAAAAATAAGCTAAGGTTTGGGTAGAGATTTGAAAATTGGAAGAACGCGTTTATACCTAAGGACGTAAAATATTTAAACGGTTATTAAGCATTTTAATATTTCCTATGCTTTTGTGCTGAACTGAATTTATTTCGCACATATAAGAGCGCAGAATATGTGAAATGGGATGATTAGTGTTAATGACATCGGTGAATTAATTGTAGATGTAAAGCAATTTCAATTAAATAATGTAAATTATTTTGCGGACACGCACGGCTGGGGCAAATCTGTATAATAATGTACGCGATTTCAATAACCTTGCTCGCGCTGCGTAATACGCGTAATGTGAATGAAATAACTGAGCAGATCACCAAATAGTTTATCAAATCAAATTGCTAACAAGTTATCATCATAACAATGTCCGGACATTACGTTGCTCGAAAATGAAATAAAACGAAGCAGGCTGCACTTTTAAATTTGTTTTTTACGAAACGAAAAAGGAAAGCAGCATTTATTTACGATAACCGTCGCCACTGTGGAAGTAAGATTTGTGAAAGCACGTCTCGTTAATTACGTATTACGCTTTTCTGAGCTTACGACAGATAAGTATAATCCCAGTCGTAGGTATTATTAATGACTAATCGAGCAATTTGTTCCGCAAGGTGAAGCAACGACGAGGAACGTGCGTCTCGTCGCGTCGCGTCGATCGCATTAACTTACCGTTTTTCTCGCTTTACTCCCCCCTCCCCTGCTACCTGCACCTTTCATTTCGCTTACGTCAATTCCGAATTCAGCGTGGGCGTGCCGCCTGTATTGTATGTGTATCGTTGCGAACGCGCGGTACAAACGATACACATGCAAATGCGCGAAAGACAGAGTATAGAGAGGTACGTTGTGCAAGCGCGTACGTATCAAATTAAGAAAGAGAAAGTCAACTCATTGCCTGTAGAAGATGGGAGAATATATATGATGAGAAAATTAGTGTACGCTAAATATAGCGAAGCAATCTTTAATTGAACGAAAAACACTGCCGAAAACATTTAAAAACGTTATTTATTCAAGAAACGTTAATAATAATTATTTTTACATTTTTCTTATTTTTCTGATAATTGCACTTTCTAATTAATAACAGAATTGTTCACTATTACTTTCAAATGTCTAATCATCAATATTTATTTTTATCTCATATATTATTATACATATATATAATTCTACTTATTATTGCGTTTTATACCTATATTTTACTTTCTTTCCCTCATTTTTTCTGAGAGAAAAAGTTACTTTCTGCCTCAGGATGTCGTAACTATAAAGTCTTTTCCATTTTACGAGCAGCGATACGATTTTCCTTTCATCTTTAATACTCTTGGTCTGCGCAAGTATACTTGATATGGCACTGTCATTGATGTACAAAATACATCCGAAGCTCTCTTTGTTCTAACTATGCCACACTTTTCTGCCCTAATTTTCTCAAAATGCTTTCACCACCGGCAACAATGTAGACCAGTAAATCACCATTAAGTAGAGAGAAGTGCCATTTTCGGGCGGGCTGGATCTTGGACATGCATGGTTAGCCTAATAATAATAATTTGTTGTGTGAATTTTGTATACCTTTTCCAACTCACAATCAGCAAACTGAGCGCCGATTATTTGTCGAACTTGTAATATTAATACCTATCTAATAATTTTCTCAGTAATTCCTGAATTTGAGTGTCTTCGGTAAACAGATTGCAAAGTTAGAAGTTCATAAATTCATAGATTATTATATTCAGAGTTGTTTGATCAAAGATCTTTAGGTAGATATGGACCTTTACGCTCGCGGACACTCATAAATTCTCACGTTGGAAATGTATACGACAACAGCGTTCACTTTTATTATTTCAAAATCACATTATGCACACCTATAAAATCGTTATCAGGCGAACAGGCACGCGATTCCATAATTACGGCCCCCCCCTCGCGTTTTACAGTTCTCCGGTGACGTACCTGCATGCACATTTCAGAACACTCACGCGAACTGAATCCAACATACACAGTACAAAGGTGTACTGTAAATAATCGCAAAGGATCTTACAGCTTATTGTTAGCGATGCAATTGAAGCCGTTGAGTTTGAGTCCATGTCATAACGTTCTTTTTAATATAATTATTTTAAAAATTAGAATTTGTTTCAAATATAAAATCTAGTAAAATAAAGAAAAAGAATAAATAAAAAAGTGGAGGTTTTTTCATAAAATATATAGACATTTTACATTTTAAAAATGTCATTCTTTTAATTTCAAAAAGTGCAATAAGAAAAATAAAATCTACCATAAACATAAAGAAGAAAATATTTAAAATATAAAAAAGAAATTATTAAAAATAAAGTTTGTGTCGCACTTTAGAACTAAGAGAATGTAGCATCTCAATAACATTGCAAAATAAAAACAAAATCTTTAAAGAGCCGATTTTGACAAAAATTCGCTGAATGTCGATACAATTCCTTAATTATTTGATATAGGGAAAAAATTTAAAAAATCCCAGATTTCCGGCTTTTGCAGGCGGGTAACAGACATTCCAGTTAACCGAGCGACAAGATCGTAAATGAATCGAACGAAACGGACTCAACGAGAATCCTCGAATCCACAAACTTCGGCAACACAATGGAGGTATTATGCGCCGAGTTTATGCGAACGATCGAATCAGGTTACTCTGTCTCCTACACCAATTCATTTATAATGTTACTACGCCCCATCGGACGTGTGGCAGCATTTAGATTCGCGTCTCGCGGAAATGGATTCTAAGAAGCGGCGACCAGTTTCCAAAGATACGTTCGGCACCGAAGTGCTCTCCGCTGCCGCAAAGGCCGACAGCGTAATCTGTCATTGCTTTTCGACAGTTGCGTTGGAGCAAGCGCTACCTGCGCTACCCGTGCGTGCATAGGAATTTTGCGGGAGGACCGGGGAGTACATTGAAATGGCGGAAGGGACGCGAAAGAGCTATACGGTCACCGGTCCCTAATCCAGCCTGATGGTTACGAGCGAAGGGGGGAGGAGAGGATCGACCCTTCTCGGCCCTTATCGTTACCGGCACCGGTTTAATCTACGACCGTCCATCCTGATCCCGCTCGTGTTTCTGCTTTCCTCTACGAGTCCGCGCCACCGCACACCCTATTCTTTATCCTTACTTCCTGAAACGGCTGAAAGGAACATTTCCGTGTACTACCCTCCGCTCCGGGCAGGAACATAACTGTTCATCTGTAAGTCGGTTACCAACTCGACCGTGACCACGATTAGAGTCGTGGCGGCCGCCAATCTGATGAATTCGCGGCTGATAGACGACGAGGGAAATAAGGCAGCATCAGAAATAACAAGATAAATTACGAACTGCGCGCTGAATGACTCCGAGGATATTATAACGGCATATTGACAGACTTAAATAAAATTTACCAAGTCGCAATATTTATTCGTTCACAATATCCCTTTTTGTTACTTCCACGAAATAAACTAACAACGCTGCATTTTAATTTGTGTATAAAATTATTTTTCAATTCTGTGTTGATCTTATTTAATAAAACAACAGTTGCTTTGTAATTCAACTTTCTTCTGCTGAGTCCTTTCAAAAGGACACCAGACGGCCACGGAATGGGAGCGCTTCTGTTACACGAACACGTTCTCCCAAGTCGAGAGGCAGGCATATCTCCGATAATTCTGATTAATGTTACCTCGAGCGTATTATTATTTGAGTAGCAAAGTCGCGGAAAACGGCGGGCCGCACGCCCGCAACTCTCGCGCGCCTTGCAACTATTCGTCGACATGCGAGACGAATAAACTATCTTCATCGCCGTCCTATATCTGCCAGTGCGCAGCCCAGCCGGGCTCTGTCACGCGAGGCGATGTTTCGCATGCAAAATCGACGGACCGGATAACCGAGAGAGAGAGAGAGAGAGAGAGAGAGAGAGAGAGAGAGAGAGAGAGAGAGAGAGAGAAAGAGGGGAGAGGAGACAGTTCGAACTCTGACCTCGCTCTCTGTGGCGGAGATTCGTTATATACCCGCTGAACGAGGCCCCGTTTTCGCGAAAACGATTGAACAATTTATATGTATACGTATACGCGTGTGTATACGTATATGCGTGTGTGTGTGTGTATGTATATATCGTCCCGAGAATTGGTTTTATCGATGCAGCGCGGAAGTGGAACGACACTTCCTAGTTCCAACCGACCGTGGGAGATAGAACTCGAGAGATACCGTTCGCAGCCCGATTACGCAAATCTTCGAGGGGAAAAAACGGCACGAATGAAAGGTGAGCTATTCCCGGCGCGCGATGATATTAATGATAAATGTAAAATTACCTCGGATAAATAAAATACGAGCGAATGTCCTGCTCGCGTATTCGGCTATCCTGCGTATATTGGAAATAACAAAATCTGATGCGTATGAGAAATTCGACATCACGAGCAACTATAATTTACTGGCGTGGTTAATTACGTGTAATCGGCGTAAAATTAAACTCTTCTTTAAATGAATTTTAAGGAAATATTTTGCAAGAAAAACTGGATGGCGTACTGTTTCAAGGAATAGACAGTAAAAAAAAGTATATTATATTTTAAAAAAAGTATATTTTTTAGTTATATAATATACCATATATGCAATATATAACATGCCATAATTTTTTATCCCAAAGCGGAGAGAATAAAGTCGAGGGTTAGTCAATCTTATTTTATTAGTAAAATCTAAAAGTTCAAACAAATTATCAAGTGATTTATTTGTCTAGGATTGTTAAAAAGATAACAGCGTTTTCCTAAGATAAATAATAATTGCTCGAGGGAGAGTCCAGTCGTCGTCGGTAATGGAAAACGGAGAGAAACGAACCAGCTATCTGAGTAATAATATCCGACGTTGGCTAAACAAGGCATAAAGAAGATAAAAGATTATCGGTTTCTGTAGAAAAGAAAGTCAAGTTTTAATAGCGGCGGCGAATCCTTTTTTTTACTTGCCGCGACAGATCCCTGATAATTGGCTTCGCCCTTTTCCCGATTCCGAATACGTGAACCTTGATTTTAAGCATCAGAGCTCGTCAAAAACGTGCTTGAATTTTTAATTGAAGCTCACTTCGATCGTCGATAGAACACGCAGACACTCCGAAACTTCCCCAACGTTCTTTATCTCACGATTGTGTTTTCCCTCGCTCTAACGCGAAATCTTTTGGATACCTATAGACATCTTCCGTCTGGAAACTGTCACATACACACGAAACATTATGAATATACATCGACAGTATTTGTTTTGTCTTTTGTAATTGCATCTTGTCTCTCCACAATATTTCCACCTATAGTCATCTATTTTAAGCGTTTTACAAAGTTTAAATTGAAATTCTGTTAAATCTACTGGAATAAAGTATTTATAATAAAAGTAATCTCATTATTCTAAAATCTTTCACTGTCACTCGCTTATTGCTATATTTATCATTGTCTGTACACTCCACTCGCGGGAAAAATTTTAAGTTGTTCAAAATAAATATCTATAATAAATATCTGTATAAATAAACAAAAACGTGATATCTGTGAAATATTCTGTGTCCAATGACGTGTGACAATTGCAAAACATGGAAATATGCAGCTACCTCATCGAGAGAGAAAGAGAAAGAAGAGAGGAGAGCGAACGGCTCTTTTGTACCGCTTGCCACTTCGCCAGTTTTTATTCGCAGATACCGCGGAGGCATTTCCTAGACTCAATGAGCCGCGAGGAAGCTGCCGACGCGACGCGGACGTGTCGATCGCGCGACCGTCGCAAATCTGCAGCGGGAGAAAAACTGGGAGAGGAAGAGCGAAAGAGCCACGCTCGAAGTTGCTATGGCGCTACTAAAAATACACCAGTGGCGGAATATCGTTTGACGATGGCCGGAGGTTCGACCGGATATTTCGCCTTGTCGTGAAAATCGAACGTCTCTCGAATGCGCCTGATGCGTCTTGGGAAAACGGCGCGCACGAATATCATGCCGCGCCGCTGTTTTATTGTCCGACAACGAGACTGATATATAGCGGAGACAATTCCGCCCCGAGGAAACGTTATTTCTGACTGCGGTGTGATCTCAGTATCTTCCCGTCCCTGTCTTAGAGAAACGCGCTCGTTTATTTCTGACCGGCAAGGGTAGAGCGCGATAAAAAGACGAAGTGGATCGACGACGTGAAGGGGACGATAATGTCATTCATTAAATTTCGGAGGAAAGCCGCCATAAGGGAATCACTTCTCGTAATCGAATATATATCCACCGCTACGTGAGAAGACAGCTAACCCTCGCATGATTTTTGTGAAAGATGAATAAGATCAATAAATGTTGCTTTCAAGATAAGATATTACGACGTTTTTGAGAATCCTTATCACCTGTTTCGAGATTAATAAATATATATAAAATCGAAATGGGATTTTTTTGGGAAATATCTGTATGAAAACAGATGTCACACACGTTCAAAGAGTTATGTTTGAAGGGCCAGTTTCCCCCGGGAAACAAATCCGGGAAACAAATACTTGAAGTATATTCGCCAGACAAGTTTCGTTGAAAAATGTGTGAATTTAACCGTCGGGACGAGTCGACGGAATAAGAGAATTTTGGGACAGAAGGAGACCATCGTAGAATGAAGTAGAAAATCTGACGGGAAAAAATTGATCACATTTCGCGGAAGGAAAAAGGGAATCCTAGTTACTTACTCAACTACATGTCTTATTGGGATTTTTGATAAATGTTTGTAAGAAGTATATATATGTGACCCTTTAAATGCAAACACAATGGTTTATAATAATAAGACAAAAAAATATGATACATGACAATCGCTCATCAATCTTTTAAAATAATTGTATGAATAAAAAAAAAGAATAATTAAAAAACCTACGTAATTATTAAGTTTATTTTGAATTCGTACTCCCCTGAAATGTTCTAATTTTGCCTAGAAATCTGGACCAAAGTGTCTAGAAGATCAGAGAATCTTCAAAGAAATTTTTCCAACGTTTAAATGCAACTCTTTTATAAGAACCTTCTTCTCACAGCGAGAGGAAAGGAAAGGCGAGGAATAAGTAGAGTCGCGATTAAATATTGATCGCGCCTTTTCGAACAATGCTATCGATCACTATTATATTGACGAATATAGGGCGAAGAACTCCTCTCTTTTTTTCACGCCTCTTTGTCGAGACGTTTCGCGCGAGCGATCATTGATGAGTATTAATTCGCGCCGAATGCGACAAAGTTTGCGGGTTGCAACTTGACATCGATCGCCAGCGGGTGAGAAGATCTGTCGGTGAAAGAGTTTGCGACGCGAGTGATCGGGAGAGTATAGTTCTTTCATTGGCAAAGGGAAGACTGGGACAAAGGACGCGGCACAGCACACGATGAAGTAGAGAGACCATATCGAGAGAGAGCGTAGCGAACAAAGCGCGCGGCCGAGCTCTATCCGAGTGGATGGAGATTAAATTGGGTGACAAGGCGAATCGCGCGTGCGGAACGTATTCTCTGTCGGTCACATAAGCACGACATAATGCACTGTCCCGGCGAGTGAGTAGTCGGTTAGGTGTTATTCCACGATACGCGCGTATCATAACGAAAACAACGCTCACAGTAGCAGCGATCCTTTTGATAATACCGGCGACAACAATGCAACACCGTGGTTTGCGCGTCCACAATACAATTAAATCTTTCAGTCGCCACCTTAACCCTCGACGTTATTCGGATAACAATCTTTGCGGGTAGAGTAGATCCTTATCTTCTTCTCTTTGGAATGGAATTTATTTAAATAAGATCCCCGAATTTCTACAGTGACACGTCACGTTGGCCTTCGCGTTGCTTCGTGATAAAAAAAACAAGAAAATATCGAATATCGAGAGAATTGTCTAGAGAAGAAGTGGAAAAAGAGAAACGCAGAAGGTATGGAAGATGAAAGAAGAAGTCGAGATAAAAAATGGAGTTATCTCGGTAGAGACGGTCTCGAGGAAAATCCGATATTGGCCGTGATGAAAGCGATTGCGCGCAGAGCTCAAAAAGAGGAAGAATAAAGAAAGGGCAGGATATACGTAACGAGCGCGGAGCAGAAATGGAGCACGTTCTATTCGGGGCCCAGGAGATTAAACTGGGTGGTGTGACAGAGACGACGAGAGCGCTAAACGTGAAACGTTATCTTGTAAACTAAACCGTCCTAGTGTGGCGTCAAGTCTCTTACGGTCTCGTTATTGCGTTCACACCGATAAGCGATGTCCACTATACACGCTCGGCTAAGACGGCTACGTGAAAAATGAAGCTTTAATGGTTTCTATCCGCGCGCAATTATGCCACTGTCTTATGGGAGACTTGGGAGAGCTGGACGATTTATGTAAATGTGTCTAATTAAATGAGCTGGACACTCGTTGGACATTGTGCGCCAATAAATGAGTGTAAAAACATTTAATCGTTGTATACGTCAGTCATTATACGTCATTATACGTCAGTTATTAATTCTATTTCCTTTGTTATTTTGTTATTAGGATATACAAAAATTGTTCAAAGTCAATCAAAAATATAACAAATTATACCTACATAAAGAAATATTAATATTTATTAATTTATTATATTTTATTACATCTTTGTTTGATTATTAATTTAATATAATTTTATTTTTTAAATATATATAAGAGACGTTTCCTCCATATCGATCAATTATAATAACTATTAAAATTTTTACTTCACTCTATTCAGTTCTATTAAATCGCTACGTATCTTTAATCCCATAACTTCGATACCATCGGAAAACGCTAAAGTTTCTATAGTGCCTGGACATGCGCGTTTGACAAAGAACGTGTCGACCGGCTGGCTAATGAAGTTTCCTCTAAATCGCGTCCATTAACGCGCGAGATCAAAGCGCATCGAAGCGCACCGCCGGCAAGGTCAAAAGGTCTCCCTCCCCGTTCGTGAAGCGCAACGTTGTCGATCCGGTAAACGATTTGTCCGTATCGTCGTCTAAACAATATCGTCGGGATCGCAAGGAGGAAGGCTGGGGATCACGAAACAAGACGGAAAGACGGCGATAGGAGGAGTGACAAAGACGAGAAAGAAGGGGAGTCTTGATTCTAGGGCGTCACTATGGCGACTTCTCGCAGAAACCCCGCGCGGCATCTCGCATCCCCTCGCTACCACTCGAGGTCCACACCCTTGGTAACCTTCAACGCTACATAGTGTATATATACAACATATATCCAGCCACCATCCCCCAATTGCGAATTCCGAGCGTTCTACCGAGATCCGCGGCGGCGCGCGGCGGTGCCGGTTTCAACCCGGTCTCGCCTAACGGACTAAAGCACGTCGTTGGTTTCTCCTGCAATTTAAAGCGATGACCCTCCCCAAATTCCATCTGTCAGCTCTCCGTATGCGCAGTCTCGAATTTGCGCGCGCAAATGCACGAACGCATCGTTGCACTTTAATTGTCCACGCATTGTGTACAGCTTTGCCTCGTACAGCATCATTCAACGTTAATGAGGATATAAATTGGTAATTAAATGACGGCTACCCACTCGTTCGGCATATGACGTTAATCGCAATAGATCGACACAAAAGTGCCAATTAGCCCAATTAGCGAGTCATCGAGATTATGCTGAAGTATCCGCGCAATGTCCCGAAATAATGTGTCTATACTGTCCGTGAGTATCATGCAGAAATTTTGATCGATATCTTACTGAAAAAGTCACGACGAGTGCAGCTCTTATTTTCTGATAAATAATTAAAAACTTACATTTTTCGCGGGATTTTTCGTTAAATTTCAGAACACAATTTTCTTGCTCATCTTTTTAATATTGTAATACGGTACGATCTGATTATTATTATTATTAATATAATATTTTTTTATATCATTAAAGATGCTGGTCAAGGCTTCCTTTTATACCTTATCATGACCGATAATAACAGTAAGTATGATCGATAAAATTTAACCAAGCGATTAATGTGACCGAGATTCTTTCGATTGACTCTGATGAGGTGCGAGTGCTCCGATTTATTCTTGATGCGTTTGTGATATAAATTTTACTTCAGATCTTACATCGATATATATATATATATATATATATATATATATATAATATTATATTTGTATATATGTCTTCTGGACATACACAATAATGATAATAAAAGAAAAACTTACACAAATAAATATCTAATATATACTCAGATAAACATAATTTAACCAAAGAATCGATGAATTTTTAAAATCTCATAAAAAAAGAAAAGCTATAGGCTTCAGTTGCGCGACGGTAAAAATAACATAAAGTCTCATTTCTAGTTTAACGGCGCAGCTGAAAAGGAAACGATGTTGCAGCCCGACATTCCCAATAAACGTAATAGGAAAACGGAGTATTTATTTTGGATTGCAGATAGGGGAGAAAAACATCAAAAGAGGAAACGCGGAAACTACTAAAGAATCGCGCGTACCTGGTGTATCTGGAAATAATGCTCGTACATATCGATGTTACGACTAGATTGACTAGAACAATAATGACGTCGTGCAGATTATGGAACTGTCTACGGCAGCTGCCAGGCCGAGTTTATGAGTTCGTAGAAGCGAAAACTTGGCGATAATAATTATTCCGTTATCAGCACTGTCAGAACTCTCTTTCGTATTAATTAAGCATAAAAGTAACTACGTAAACGGCAATTCGTGTAGGGCTTCTGGGGGTCGAAGTAAATCGAAGTTTACGAATATCTATTTGTTTATTCCGCCCGCGTTGCATATTCACGCGGGAAAGCATTTTCCGATGCCGAGGAAGGACGACGCGACCGCGGAAAACTACGGATAACTTACGGTTTACTAGAAGTCGTTAACCCGCTTCCGGGTCGGATCGCGTCGCGCGTCGCGAAAATGCTACTCCGCGCGCGCACATTGCATAGCAGTCATAGCACCGCCGGCATTGCAAATAGATAGCTTTAAAAAAATCCGAGGGATTTTAACCCGCGGGGATTTTTATCTTATTTCGCCATCCCTCTCGAGATTTGCGCCGCGCACGCGATAGCTCGAGAAGAGTCTGGCTGGTTTTCCTAGACGCGCAAAGCTGTTTTGCCCTGTTTTCAGGACGCAATGTTCGTAAAATAGAGATAAAGGTCCCGAAAATATTCTGGCAACATTGATCCGGCTCGTCTTCGAATTTTCTTCGCGTTTGCTATAAATACGGCAACGACAGATAATGCTACCATATAGTTGAATAAATTGGTATCGATTTGTTATAACTTTACAAAAATTAATCGATATTAAAAAAGCAGAGCTCTCGAACCGGAACCGGAATGAAAAAAACTGTGCGCAATAAAACATTAAAATAAAAAATAACTCACCGGCCGATGCGCAACAGCGGAGTTGTAATTCTGCGTAGATCTGTAACAAAAGAAATATTTTTATATTACAGCACCGTCCAAGATAATCGATACTTAAATAATTATCGCACCCGTTTTATAATAAATGATTAACAACTACTCACCCCACGGTCGCTCCGCCGTCGCCCGATGCCACCCCAGGCCTCCTCCTCCTCTCCACGATTCTGCACCAGGTCCTTCTCCGTTGCAGCGTTGGTCCGTTGGCCGGTTGGCGCACTCACTCACGACAGTCACGACGTTCACGAAAATCGACGATAAGATCGCGTCGCTTATGATCGCGCGATATTTTCGACACTTTGCACGACACTCCCGGCATTAATCTCGCGACGCGGCGCGTACTTATTGTTAGTTACACGGCGACGGAAAAATTACGGCGAAGAAGCTGTACGATCCGCTCGACGCCGCGCTCGTCGGCCCGTGCCGCGATGTCCCGCAGGTAGACGAACATGGCGGAGAGAATTTCGTAAATCGCACGGCCAACTTCACGGTCACTCGCCATTCGCCAAGAGCCAACCGTCCGCGCCGCGAGGACGCCACACTTGTGACACTCGCACAGCTTGTGTGAGGCAATTTTTATTAACTCCTAAATCATCGATTTATCGAACACACTGTAGCTATCCCCCACGATCGACAAAAGGTGCGTTCGGGGAGACGCTATTAGTGCTGATAACGTCATTCTATCTCTGTTACTTACTAAAAGTTGAACAAGGACAGAGCACGCTCATAGCGCTAAAAGCGCGCTCCCCGAACCCAGCCAAAAACACGATTCAATACGAGGTTAAACGTACGACGTTAATAGAGACTGTGATCTCTGTTACTCCGAAACCGTATCAAATGAACACTCGATATATCACAGTTTTCCGTGATCTCGACCACCGGCATGCGGCAGCGGACTGCGGAGTAATGACTAATGCGGAGTCCGACGATACATGTATTTACTCCGCGATACGAGTGACACGACCCGAGACTACCCCAATGCCCGAGAGCAACGACGTACGTGAGAAGGGAGTCGCGGAACGCCGGAGCGGAGCGACACGAGCGACGGGAACAGTGAGGGGATAAAGTGACTAGGCACCGAGCGCGTCGCTGTGCGGTTGGTATGCGTATCAGCCTACCCCCACTCCACCTCCCCTTCTCAGGCTTCTCATATTACCGCGGCGCCCGCGACCCGCGACTCGCTCACTCACTCGGCCCACTCGCTCTGTTCTCGGCTCCCGTATCGCGGAGTAATATACGAATGATATATAAGTATCGAATGTTCATTTTATACATATGCTTCGCGGAATTTGTATGGATACCGAGGTATATCGCATTCAATTACATCATTCTTTCGGACGATCGCTTTTCTCAACCGTTAATTTGACTCGCGTCGCGATGCACGTCGTATCCGCTGTCAGCTTCGGAATGAAGTTGCCATCGCGTCCTTTTCGGAGCACGGATAAAGATAAAAAGATACATACGAGTAACGCCCGCGCCGCGATGTGTAATCAGTGTAATTAGCGATCACAGAGATCACAGTCTCTATTAACGTCGTAACGTTTAACTTGGTATTGGAATCGTGTTTTTGTCGATCGTAGGGGGATAGCTACAGTGTGTTCATAAATCGTTGATTTCGGAGTTAATGAAAATCGTCTCACAAGCTGTGCAAGTGTGGCGTCCTCGGCAATCCTCGCGGCGCGGGCGCGGGCGGTTGCTCTTGGCGAGGGATAGTGTGAAGTTGGCCACGCGATTTGCGAAATTCTTTCCGCCATCTTAGCATCTATCTGATTGTGAGGGACACGGGCGACACGGCGTCAATGCAAGCGTCACAGGGTTCACGGGCGTCAAGCGGATCGTATAGTTTCGTTCCCTTCTCCGCCGTAATTATTCCGATGCCGTGTGACAAAGTACGCGCCGCGTCGCGAGATTAATACTCGGAGTGTCGTGCAAAGTGTCGCGCGATCATAAGTGACAATATTACCTCTATCAAGTTAGCCCCCCCACCATCGCAAAAAAAATCCGCACTTATTAAAAAATTTAGTGCTATTTATGTGCTAATTTGTTGCTCTAGTCCGGATTTTGTTGCTCAAACCGTTTAGCAGGAAATCGCGATCGAAATGGGTGGGGCCAGCTTATCGTCAAGCTAGCCCCCCCCATAATGAAAAACCCATATAGAGTGCTCAAATCCAAAAAACAAATACACCAGAATTTGTTGCTTTTTTGTTGCTCCAAGATAGCGTGAAAACATTTTTGAAATATAACGTTTTTTTAGAAAATACGTATATCCGAATACTTAACAGACAGCACTATATTGACTACATCTTAAACAACGTTATATTTCCAAAATGTTTTCACGCTATCTTACAGCAACAAAAAAGCAACAAATTCTGGTATAAACGTTTTTTCGATTTGAGCACTCTATATATTTTTTTTCGCATGGGGGGGCCAGCTTGACACAGTGCTAGCCCCACCACATACTAAAAAACACATATAGAGTGCTCAAATCCCCCCAAAAAATACACTAAAATTTGTTGCTTTTTTGTTGCTTTAAGATAGCGTAAACAAATTTTCGAAATATGAGGGTCTGTAAACAATGCCACTAATAAATACTGCATCTTCGACCGTCATCTACGACTTCGATGCCTAAGAACTAAGTAAAGGAATTTGTTGCTTGGCTCTTTTTGGTCTTAAAATATTCTATGGACCGTGCCCTATCAGAATATGCAACTTGCGATTTTGTTGCTCGCCCCTAACTGCCAATAAACAAATTATTTATCTCCGCGTCGACCGTTATCTACAACTTCGATGGCTAAAAATTAAGTTAAAGAATTTGTTGCTCGGGACTTTTTGTTATTTAAATATTCTGTGGACCGTGCCCTACCAGAATATGCAACGTATGATTTTGTTGCTCGCCCCTAAATGCAATAAACAAATTATTTATCTCCGCGTCGACCGTCATCTACGATTTCGATGGCTAAAAATTAAGTTAAAGAATTTGTTGCTCGGGTCTTTTTGTTATTTAAATATTCTATGGACAGTGCCCTACCAGAATATGCAACGTATGATTTTGTTGCTCGCCCCTAACTGCCAATAAACAAATTATTTATCTCCGCGTCGACCGTCATCTACGATTTCGATGGCTAAAAATTAAGTTAAAGAATTTGTTGCTCGGGACTTTTTGGTCTTAAAATATTCTGTGGACCGTGCCCTATCAGAATATGCAACGTATGATTTTGTTGCTCGCCCCTAACTGCCAATAAACAAATTATTTATCTCCGCGTCGACCGTCATCCACGACTTTAATGATAATAAACTAAGTAAAAGAATTTGTTGCTCGGGTCTTTTTGTTATTTAAATATTTTGTGGACCGTGCCCTACCATAATATGCAACTTGCGATTTTGTTGCTTGCCCCTAACTGCCAATAAACAAATTATTTATCTCCGCGTCGACCGTTATCTACGACTTCGATGGCTAAAAATTAAGTTAAAGAATTTGTTGCTCGGGTCTTTTTGTTATTTAAATATTCTATGGACAGTGCCCTACCAGAATATGCAACGTATGATTTTGTTGCTCGCCCCTAACTGCAATAAACAAATTATTTATCTCCGCGTCGACCGTCATCTACGATTTCGATGGCTAAAAATTAAGTTAAAGAATTTGTTGCTCGGGACTTTTTGGTCTTAAAATATTCTGTGGACCGTGCCCTATCAGAATATGCAACGTATGATTTTGTTGCTCGCTCCTAAATGCAATAAACAAATTATTTATCTCCGCGTCGACCGTTATCTACGACTTCCGTGGCTAAAAGTTAAGTAAAAGAATTTGTTGCTCGGGACTTTTTGGTCTTAAAATATTCTGTGGACCGTGCCCTACCAGAATATGCAACGTATGATTTTGTTGCTCGCCCCTAACTGCCAATAAACAAATTATTTATCTCCGCGTCGACCGTCATCTACGACTTCGATGGCTAAAAATTAAGTAAGAGAATTTGTTGCTCGGGTCTTTTTGTTATTTAAATATTCTGTGGACCGTGCCCTACCAGAATATGCAACGTATGATTTTGTTGCTCGCCCCTAACTGCAATAAACAAATTATTTATCTCCGCATCGACCGTCATCTACAATTTCGATGACTAAAAATTAAGTTAAAGAATTTGTTGCTCGGGACTTTTTGGTCTTAAAATATTCTGTGGACCGTGCCCTACCAGAATATGCAACGTATGAAATTCTCTTACTTAATTTTTAGCCATCGAAGTCGTAGATGACGGTCGACGCGGAGATAAATAATTTGTTTATTGGCAGTTAGGGGCGAGCAACAAAATCATACGTTGCATATTATGGTAGGGCACGGTCCACAGAATATTTAAATAACAAAAAGACCCGAGCAACAAATTCTTTTACTTAGTTTATTATCATTAAAGTCGTAGATGACGGTCGACGCGGAGATAAATAATTTGTTTATTGGCAGTTAGGGGCGAGCAACAAAATCATACGTTGCATATTCTGGTAGGGCACGGTCCACAGAATATTTAAATAACAAAAAGACCCGAGCAACAAATTCTCTTACTTAATTTTTAGCCATCGAAGTCGTAGATGACGGTCGACGCGGAGATAAATAATTTGTTTATTGGCAGTTAGGGGCGAGCAACAAAATCATACGTTGCATATTCTGATAGGGCACGGTCCACAGAATATTTTAAGACCAAAAAGTCCCGAGCAACAAATTCTTTAACTTAATTTTTAGCCATCGAAATCGTAGATGACGGTCGACGCGGAGATAAATAATTTGTTTATTGGCAGTTAGGGGCGAGCAACAAAATCATACGTTGCATATTCTGGTAGGGCACTGTCCATAGAATATTTAAATAACAAAAAGACCCGAGCAACAAATTCTTTTACTTAGTTTATTATCATTAAAGTCGTGGATGACGGTCGACGCGGAGATAAATAATTTGTTTATTGGCAGTTAGGGGCGAGCAACAAAATCGCAAGTTGCATATTATGGTAGGGCACGGTCCACAGAATATTTAAATAACAAAAAGACCCGAGCAACAAATTCTTTTACTTAGTTTATTATCATTAAAGTCGTGGATGACGGTCGACGCGGAGATAAATAATTTGTTTATTGGCAGTTAGGGGCGAGCAACAAAATCATACGTTGCATATTCTGATAGGGCACGGTCCACAGAATATTTTAAGACCAAAAAGTCCCGAGCAACAAATTCTTTAACTTAATTTTTAGTCATCGAAATTGTAGATGACGGTCGATGCGGAGATAAATAATTTGTTTATTGCAGTTAGGGGCGAGCAACAAAATCATACGTTGCATATTCTGATAGGGCACGGTCCACAGAATATTTTAAGACCAAAAAGTCCCGAGCAACAAATTCTTTTACTTAACTTTTAGCCACGGAAGTCGTAGATAACGGTCGACGCGGAGATAAATAATTTGTTTATTGCATTTAGGAGCGAGCAACAAAATCATACGTTGCATATTCTGATAGGGCACGGTCCACAGAATATTTTAAGACCAAAAAGTCCCGAGCAACAAATTCTTTAACTTAATTTTTAGCCATCGAAATCGTAGATGACGGTCGACGCGGAGATAAATAATTTGTTTATTGCAGTTAGGGGCGAGCAACAAAATCATACGTTGCATATTCTGGTAGGGCACTGTCCATAGAATATTTAAATAACAAAAGACCCGAGCAACAAATTCTTTAACTTAATTTTTAGCCATCGAAGTCGTAGATAACGGTCGACGCGGAGATAAATAATTTGTTTATTGGCAGTTAGGGGCAAGCAACAAAATCGCAAGTTGCATATTATGGTAGGGCACTGTCCATAGAATATTTAAATAACAAAAAGACCCGAGCAACAAATTCTTTTACTTAACTTTTAGCCACGGAAGTCGTAGATAACGGTCGACGCGGAGATAAATAATTTGTTTATTGCATTTAGGAGCGAGCAACAAAATCATACGTTGCATATTCTGATAGGGCACGGTCCACAGAATATTTAAATAACAAAAAGACCCGAGCAACAAATTCTCTTACTTAATTTTTAGCCATCGAAGTCGTAGATGACGGTCGACGCGGAGATAAATAATTTGTTTATTGGCAGTTAGGGGCGAGCAACAAAATCATACGTTGCATATTCTGGTAGGGCACGGTCCACAGAATATTTAAATAACAAAAAGACCCGAGCAACAAATTCTTTTACTTAGTTTATTATCATTAAAGTCGTGGATGACGGTCGACGCGGAGATAAATAATTTGTTTATTGGCAGTTAGGGGCGAGCAACAAAATCATACGTTGCATATTCTGATAGGACACGGTCCACAGAATATTTTAAGACCAAAAAGTCCCGAGCAACAAATTCTTTAACTTAATTTTTAGCCATCGAAATCGTAGATGACGGTCGACGCGGAGATAAATAATTTGTTTATTGGCAGTTAGGGGCGAGCAACAAAATCATACGTTGCATATTCTGGTAGGGCACGGTCCACAGAATATTTAAATAACAAAAAGACCCGAGCAACAAATTCTCTTACTTAATTTTTAGCTATCGAAGTCGTAGATGACGGTCGACGCGGAGATAAATAATTTGTTTATTGGCAGTTAGGGGCGAGCAACAAAATCATACGTTGCATATTATGGTAGGACACGGTCCACAGAATATTTAAATAACAAAAAGACCCGAGCAACAAATTCTTTTACTTAGTTTATTATCATTAAAGTCGTAGATGACGGTCGACGCGGAGATAAATAATTTGTTTATTGGCAGTTAGGGGCGAGCAACAAAATCATACGTTGCATATTCTGATAGGACACGGTCCACAGAATATTTTAAGACCAAAAAGTCCCGAGCAACAAATTCTTTAACTTAATTTTTAGTCATCGAAATTGTAGATGACGGTCGATGCGGAGATAAATAATTTGTTTATTGCAGTTAGGGGCGAGCAACAAAATCATACGTTGCATATTCTGATAGGGCACGGTCCACAGAATATTTTAAGACCAAAAAGTCCCGAGCAACAAATTCTTTAACTTAATTTTTAGCCATCGAAATCGTAGATGACGGTCGACGCGGAGATAAATAATTTGTTTATTGCAGTTAGGGGCGAGCAACAAAATCATACGTTGCATATTCTGGTAGGGCACTGTCCATAGAATATTTAAATAACAAAAAGACCCGAGCAACAAATTCTTTAACTTAATTTTTAGCCATCGAAGTCGTAGATAACGGTCGACGCGGAGATAAATAATTTGTTTATTGGCAGTTAGGGGCAAGCAACAAAATCGCAAGTTGCATATTATGGTAGGGCACGGTCCACAAAATATTTAAATAACAAAAAGACCCGAGCAACAAATTCTTTTACTTAGTTTATTATCATTAAAGTCGTGGATGACGGTCGACGCGGAGATAAATAATTTGTTTATTGGCAGTTAGGGGCGAGCAACAAAATCATACGTTGCATATTCTGATAGGGCACGGTCCACAGAATATTTTAAGACCAAAAAGTCCCGAGCAACAAATTCTTTAACTTAATTTTTAGCCATCGAAATCGTAGATGACGGTCGACGCGGAGATAAATAATTTGTTTATTGGCAGTTAGGGGCGAGCAACAAAATCATACGTTGCATATTCTGGTAGGGCACTGTCCATAGAATATTTAAATAACAAAAAGACCCGAGCAACAAATTCTTTAACTTAATTTTTAGCCATCGAAATCGTAGATGACGGTCGACGCGGAGATAAATAATTTGTTTATTGCATTTAGGGGCGAGCAACAAAATCATACGTTGCATATTCTGGTAGGGCACGGTCCACAGAATATTTAAATAACAAAAAGTCCCGAGCAACAAATTCTTTAACTTAATTTTTAGCCATCGAAGTTGTAGATAACGGTCGACGCGGAGATAAATAATTTGTTTATTGGCAGTTAGGGGCGAGCAACAAAATCGCAAGTTGCATATTCTGATAGGGCACGGTCCATAGAATATTTTAAGACCAAAAAGAGCCAAGCAACAAATTCCTTTACTTAGTTCTTAGGCATCGAAGTCGTAGATGACGGTCGAAGATGCAGTATTTATTAGTGGCATTGTTTACAGAACCTCATATTTCGAAAATTTGTTTACGCTATCTTAAAGCAACAAAAAAGCAACAAATTTTGGTGTATTTTTTGGGGGGATTTGAGCACTCTATATGTGTTTTTTAGTATGTGGTGGGGCTAGCACTGTGTCAAGCTGGCCCCCCCATGCGAAAAAAAATATATAGAGTGCTCAAATCGAAAAAACGTTTATACCAGAATTTGTTGCTTTTTTGTTGCTGTAAGATAGCGTGAAAACATTTTGGAAATATAACGTTGTTTAAGATGTAGTCAATATAGTGCTGTCTGTTAAGTATTCGGATATACGTATTTTCTAAAAAAACGTTATATTTCAAAAATGTTTTCACGCTATCTTGGAGCAACAAAAAAGCAACAAATTCTGGTGTATTTGTTTTTTGGATTTGAGCACTCTATATTGGTTTTTCATTATGGGGGGGGCTAGCTTGACGATAAGCTGGCCCCACCCATTTCGATCGCGATTTCCTGCTAAACGGTTTGAGCAACAAAATCCGGACTAGAGCAACAAATTAGCACATAAATAGCACTAAATTTTTTAATAGGTGCGGATTTTTTTTGCGATGGTGGGGGGGCTAACTTGATAAGGGTGACAATATTGCTGATTTTCGTGCATGAACGAGGTATATCGCATTCGATTACATTCTTTCGGATGATCGCTTTTCTCAACCGTTAATTTAACTCGCGTCGCGACGTCGTATCGCACGGCTGTCGGCTTCGGAATGAAGTTACCATTGCGTCCTTTTCGGAGCACGGATAAAGATAAAAAGATACATACGAGTGGACCCTAAATCGAGTAACGCCCGCGCCCCGCGACGTGTTTAATTAGCGATCACAGAGATCACAGTCTCTATTAACGTCGTAACGTTTAACTTGGTATTGAATCGTGTTTCGATATCGTCAATTGTGGTTTTATCGATCGTGGGGGATAGCTACAGTGTGTTCATAAATCGTTGATTTCGGAGTTAATGAAAATCGCCTGACAAGCGCAAGTGGCAAGTGTGGCCTCCTCGCGGCGCGGGCGCGGGGCGCGGGCGCGGGGCGCGGGCGCGTTGCTCTTGGCGAGAGATAGTGAAGTTGGCCGCGCGATTTGCGAAGTTCTTTCCGCCATCTTAGCATCTACCTGCGGGACACGGCCGGGCGACACGGGTCACGGGCGTCAGCGTATCGTATTTCGTTTCCTTCTCCGCCGTAATTCTTCCGCCGATACCGTGCGCGACAAAGTACGCGCCGCGTCGCGAGATTAATACCGGGAGTGCCGTGCAAAGTGTCGCGCGATCTTAAGTAACGATATTGCTGATTTTCGCGCGTGAACGTCGCCGCGTCGCCTCGCGAGATCAATACCGGGAGTGCCGTGCAAAGTGTCGCGCGATCATAAGAGACGATATCGTTGATTTTCGCTTCGCGCGTAAACGTCGCCGTATCGCGTCGCGTCGCGAGTCGTGAGTGAATGTGCCGACGGAGATGCGACAACGGAGCAACGGAGAAGGATCGAGGAGAGGAGGACGAGGCCTGGGAGGCATCGGGCGACAGCGGGGCAACCGTGGGGTGAGTAATTGTTATTCGTTTGTTATATTTTGCTGTCCTATGGCGCAATATGATATACAGATTTGTAAATAAAAAAAAAATAAAAGAGTAAAAAAAATAAATAAATATATGCGCGTTGTGAATATCGATTCGAGCGCGATTTGCATTTTGATTCGTGGAATTCTTGCTTAATCCGTCCGTTAATTGTCTCCGGTATATAAATACGAGCTCCCTTCTCTTCCGTATATTATACAGAATAAGGCGGCGCGCGGCGGATTTACCGCACACTTGAGAAAAATCCCAACGCCCTAATGAGAGCTTAATGAGGTACACGCAACGAAAGTTCCGACATAATGTTAAGCTTAGATTCACGGCGCTTAGCGATAATGCATCTAAGATGTTATAATGAGTGCTCCGCCGTTGTATCCTATAAAATTTCATGTCTATATAAAGATTGAATTTCACGCGCGCGTAAAACGCACGAGTTGCATCAATCTTAGCGCAACGTCTCTCTCCCTCCCTCCCTCTCTCTCTCTCTCTCTCTCTCTCTCTCTCTCTCTCTCTCTCTCTCGGCGCGATATACATAAACCGGTCATTTATACCATAACGAAGCGAATCGCGTTAGTGCTCGCAATTTATGGTGCCTGAAGTTTTGAAAAAGTGCCTCACGCGTTTCCTCGGAGGTGCGATAAATTATAGTCGCGATAAGCCGCGCGGCGCGGCGCGACCGACATTTTCCGATACGCACGGCGTGTTTCGCGATTTTTCGATTTCCCGGGGCATTCTGGCCTCTGAAAATTTTAATTTCGCAGGACAGCGGGAACAGATTCGTTCCCAATTATAATTATAAAATTGTATAGAGGAAACGATCCCACGAAGAGGGATCCCGAGTGCAGGAATCGTGTTCGCGTACGGAAATCTAGCTATTATGGAATAACAATCTTCTGCTTTCGCGAGGTCGTCGACACTTTCGATGATTAAAACGTCCGTCATGAGAATCGGCAACGATCAGGCTGGCGTGTGCGTTCTGACTTTATTTAACACTGCTTCGATAATTTGCATATAATCGGAAACGCATGGTAGCTGACTCCTCTTCCGCTCAATCGTGTGTTTGTATGCGTGTGCGCGTGTGTATATCGCCCGAAATTCCGGGTCGGAATTTCGTAATAAAGACCATGCGGTCTCGGTTCCCCGTATACTTGGTCTTGGAGATAATTGCGCCTGTAAATTACAACATTGTTGCGTGCGCTCACACATTTGACGACGCTTGCCGCGCATGGCGGTTTTAAGATGTCATAAACATTTGTACACGAAATGTTGCCGTTTAGACCGCGAGGTGTAACCATTCATAGCGCATGAATAGGTGGAAACACTTTTTAAAAGCGGGCACGACGCTGGAGAACCACGTGAATGGTAAATTAAAAAATTTTTCTGCGCGATGAGAGTTTATCATATTCTCCGCAACATTCTACTAAATTAAATACACTGTAAAATTAAATACACGATAAAAAAACGATATAGCAATTAATTAAATTATGCCTGGCACTTGCACGTTATGAGAGATACGAGGCTGCAACTTTTTCCAAGCCGTGTCAATTTAGAGGCCATTGACATCCAACACTTAACAAGATTCCACGGAAGTATGAATGTACGAGCGTAGGTTGCTACAGGATGTACTGGACTGCGACCAGCCGAACGATAGTCCGTTGACTAATGTCGGTGACTTATTTATTTGTCTTGCTTTTTATCAGTCTCATTTCATTTCAAAGCGATTCGTGTAAACACGTGAAGACTGAATCGTCAGGAAGATGTTAAATTTATATGTGATATATCTTCTTATTTCGCTATGTAAACTCGAATGTGTATTTTTAAAAGTTATACAATATCTTATATCTTTAATAATTACATATACATTTTGAAGAAAGAATATATAGAGGAAGTTGGGATAATTTGAAATACGTGGGCAAGTTGAACCATCACGATATCTATATTATTGACGGTTGTTCCAGACGGTTATTAATAAACTAACTAATAGTTAAATCGTATGTCTATCTTTGTCTAATTGGAAAAACCAATTTTCGAAAAAAAATCGATTTTTTTTTTTTTAAATATAATTGTATGAATTTTTTACATAATAAGTAATGAGTTAAAAACAAAGTTCAGTCATCTGTAATAGTTTTCAAGTTATTTTGAAAAAGACTTAGAGTGGTTAAAATTACCTCAACTTCCTCTGCACTAAGATAACATTTCCGATGTAGAAATTTGTTCTCCGCGTATCTGAAGATAAACTTATGAAGGGAAAGATCGACGAGACAGAGAATTTATGGTAGGAAAGATGTTCGCATCGACGTATCCAAGGAACATGTAATAAATTTACTATGAGAAGTTTATTTTCTCGGCGGCGCGTCTGAAGAGATCACGCCGATGAACAAAGTTCTGACAAATGTCTACCGTGTATTCGGTAAGAGCGCTCGTTTCATCGCTACTTTCTCCGTTAGCGTTGGAGCGACATTGATGATCTGGGACGTTCCCGGATCACGCGAATCTAATTGTGAGATTCGTAGGAGGAACAAAGGACACAGACACAGACACGTAGAATCGGTTTCGCGTTTTTCGCTCACTAATTGTAAGAGGCGACCTTTCTCTCTCTCTTTCTCTCTCTCTCTCTCTCTCTCTCTCTCTCTCTCTCTCCTTTTCTTTCTGTCTCTGATAATTAGCTACGCGAGAGGCGGAAGAGCGCGATGTTTCGGAATTGTTTGTCAGATAGCCCAGAAACCTTTTTCACCCTGGAAACGGAAAGCTATCCATATCTAAATACAGGATCGCATGTGTCCTATCAAGGTCGGACTTTCTTGCTGTTTACTTGTTACTCACATACGATGAACATACTCGAGTCGACACGTTGCGAACCAAGGAGAAACGGCTCTTATTGTTAGTGCCTTTCGGTCTTATTTGAGAATCTGAGATTAGTATATTATATTTTTTTTATTTTGAAAGAAAATTTTCGAAATTTATTAAAAAATTTTAATTTATATAGGTATGTATAATAGATATACATACATGTATATACACATATGTCTATACATACATTGTATGTATATACAGAGTGGGGCATTTAAAGTGTCACAAGCTATTATATCAGAAAATGTTAATTTATTAAAAAAATAATAACTTCTCAATAAACGACGAGCGCGAACTGAAACCTTCTGAAGATCACTCAGGAGGGTGACCTCCATCTATACAATTATTGACTTTTTAACTTGATTTGGTTTAAAAAATATGCTGTTGCAATAGTACCCCCCAACTTTTTCAAATACTTGTGTAGATATCTTCTTGGAGCTTTCATGTATACACAAGTATTTGAAAAAGTTGGGGGGTACTATTGCAACATCATATTTTTTAGATCAAATCAAGTTAAAAAGTCCTTTTCCCTCCGACAAACTCCCCATCCTGTATTATATAATTATATATAATATAATAACAGAATACTATATTAAATAATAAATTTTACTGTTTTTAGAATTCAATATTTACTAGAATTAAATGCTATGCATAGACCGAGAATTAATAAGATCCTAAGTAGGGACCCCTTAATAAATTCTTTAATAAATTCCAAATTTTCGCTCAAATTTGAAAAGTAATCTACAATAATAATTTAATTTTATCAACTTTCATAATTTCATTTAAAAAAAAATACGAATGGTAAAGTTCTCAAATATTGTCAATATCAGTTCTGTAATAAGATCAAGCAATCAAGGAAAGGTTGCCTCGATATCGGAAATATTTTTCTGAGCTGGCGAGACGAATTTCGCTGCAGAAACAAAAGTACGTGGCTTTTGTGTTTGTGTTGTATTCCTACCGAGTGTTGTTCCCCTTCGGCACGTACGCGGTTCATGGCTCCGTGTCACGCTATAATCATCTGCTTCTGAGTCACACACGTGCTTAAAGGGGAGTTACGCAATGATGAACTCATTCGGTAACCTCGATCACGGCCAGACGATATAATAATTTCAAGGTATACCTGAGAGAGTGCCAGCAGACCGTGATAATAAAAAAAAAAAAAAATGAGAGGAATACAGTTGTGCAAAAATTCTCTTGCAAATGTGATATAAAATATTTTTAAATTTTCATAATGTTTCTTAACAAACGAGGAAATAGAGAGAAAAAGCGTACGTATTGTTACAATAAATCATTATAATGAAGTTTTATTACTACTATATTATAATAGCAATAACAATTTTGTTATAATGGCATTATTATAATACATTATTATAATTCATGCAATATTATTAGAAAATCATAAATAATTTAATTTTAAAATAATGAGGTTTAAAACAAATTTTTGTAATTTTTACTTGATTACTTTCATAGTATATATATATATATATATATATATATATATATATATATATATATATATATATATACATATATATATATATATATAAAATATATGTATATATACACTAGGTAAATTATATAGTTATTAATTATGATTATGGTAAATTAAGTTCTTTAACTTTACGTTTGTTGCGAAATAACTATATTTCCCGACTGATTGTTCAGTAAATATTACATATTTCTTCAAAGTCTGACGTGTTTGACCTGTTCGTCAAAAGACTAGCAAATTATATTGACAGTGTCATATAGAGTGCTATCAATTCCGAAGTGATTTATGATTGGTTAATGTTTATTGATGAGTTTGATGATACAATTAAATTAAATTTTATATTCGAATGTAAGTTTTTCGATAAATAAAGATAGGCGTACACGTTATAATTATGTTACTAGGCGTACGTGACGTGTACTGGCAACTGGATTGCTAGTAATTGTATTGACATTTACACAGCATCGAAGTAGAGGCCGCGTTCGTTTTGGCCGACCTCTTTTCCTCAAATGGCAGTCCCCTGACCAGTTTTTGCAGAACGCGTTTTTCCATGAACTTAATGTTCCGCTTCAACATCGACTGCCGACTTCCTTCGCCTCCTTTCCTTTTAAAAAGCTCGTCGTCCGCGCGTCTCTGCGAAGAAAGAAGCTTGTAATACTTTTTTAGCAATAAACCATACCGATTGAAGGAGATTATTTCATCAGCACGTTTAATTTAACGCTGCTCACCGTTGTGTATTCGCGGCCAACTTTCCCCACGTACCTAAAAAGCAATACGAAACAACTGGAAATAGACCATTGTCTAAATAGATAACGTTATCATTTGCGAAGCTTTACTTAAAGTACAACGAAGTCAATTTTATTTTCGCATTTAGAACAAAAGCAGAGTAAAATAACCGCAACTAAGATTTTGGATAATTCGTACTTTTTGCACGTATACCATCTATTTTCTCTCGTATATCTGCGTGTGCATTTAATCTTCCTAGAAAGTCCAATGTATATATCCTGAAACTCGATCGTCGACTTTACTTTCGCGTATGTATTGATAATGCAACTCGAGTCTCGGCTTCGAGATAGTGTCGTTTATCGAGGTGCAAATCGATCGGTCTTGCGGGTCGCACGGCGGTGCGTGGCGATCGCGTGTTTCTTTCTTTTCTTATCGTTTTCCTTTACCTTTATCCGCAATTAGGAATGGAATGCATCGCGCTATTCGGATTAGCAACAGATGTCTGTCGCGAAACGGTAACTTTGTCCGCACGCGTAAATCTACGACGTCTTATTGTCTAGGGGGGGGGGGGGGGGGCTTTGTCGGAGGAGCGAAAGAGAGGCGGCGTAATCAATTTCGTCTGGTGACAAGTTGCGCTCAAGTTGTTTAGACGATGCCTCATAATTACACGTCACTGTCAAACGCAAGAGCCCTTGTTGTTCGTAATGGTTTGAATTCATTGCTAAATGCTTTATACATATATATATATATATACGCTCTCTCTCTCTCTCTCTCTCTCTCTCTGCTCGATTTCTATCTGAAACTAACGGACGTTATCCTTCCACTGCATCGGAGTTTAATCGTCTTGCATAATAACAAGGAACACTATTCCAAGTAAGCACCAATCCTCCGTAAATGGAATTATTTCTTCCCCTTCTTCTTTCCTCTCTTTCCTCTCGAGCAGAAAAGAGAATTTTATTTTTGAAGGTTTTATTTGTCCTAAAATTTTGCAATGTATACACGTGTTACCTTGGCTGTGAAGATATATAAATCTATTACGAAATATAATGGAAAAATACTCACATCGCACACATGCAACACCGAGGAATGTCTTGGGAGATAAAAATTTATCGAATTGCAAATTCATCATAGTTCGTTATTCATTTACGTTAGTCATCGCGATTTATGAACAACGTGACGACGAATGCATCGATGAATCACGCCGTATATGTAACGTAAAAATTATCGGTTTCTTCCTTTCATTCTCTGAATTCTGTACGTTTTAAGGTGGAGATTCTGAAAACGCGGAAGCGCGATGAGTGAGATGTCGCAACAATTGTGACCAAATACGATGGTGAACATTTAAAGCACACATATGTAGTACGTGCATGCACTCTCTTTCTTTCTCGGTGATATTCTAGGTGCATTGCCCAGCTTGTGATAGCAACGATAGCAACGGTCTGGTCTCGCTTGACTCGCTTCAAAACTTAACTAATATCGCCGTTTAAAAGCCGAGAACCGTTTAACCTCCGGTGACCGTCGGTAAGCCATGCACTTGTGGCGTGCGGTTTTACCCACCCTCGACGCGTACGAAACTGTAGACCTTCGCAGACTAAATGATATGGAAAACGAGCACACTCCTTCGCGAGTCGATTACAACGTATGTACGTCGCTGGCAACGCATTAAAGACGCTATAGTAGTCTAACAATAACCCTACAGTGGCTTAAGAAAATAAATAAAGGTATGAAATTTTTTAATACGCATTAAAGTTCATTTTACCTGCAAGGAATAAAAAAATAATATGCTGTTGTGAATGTTAATGCGTTTACAGACTGCGCAGGCCTAAAATGATTAATTAAAAATAAGTACTTATCAAAAAATCATTTGTTTCTTGTTTTAGCTTGTATCATCTTTAATTTTGTGGTTTACTTAAGAGTCTCTGACTATTCTGACTGATATTTCTTCTCTTTTTTTTTCTCGCGATTGCCCTTGGTTGAAAAGATTGTTCCAGTTGGGTGTAGTTTGAACAATACGTAGATTAAAGCAGTTACAACGCGGAATCTAACAGAGTATAGAATTACGAAATCTTTCAAGTGTGTTATTTCAGTACATCTGCTGGACTTTAGCGGCAAGCAGTTGCTTCTCCGTGCCGGAGAACATTAAATATGTTGTATGATTTCGAGAACTCGATACTGTTTCATTTTTCATTTCGAGATTAAAATATACATAATATATATTTTAGATATTTTATAAAAAGTATTTATTGCATAGCTTACAGTGATTACTGGAGAGATATAAATTTTTGTACTTTATTAATCTGTTTTATTTACTGTCAGTAAATATCATAAGCATTACAAATATATGCATAGTAGGAGCTTTTTTTTAGGACAATATTCGTCATTTAAACCAAAAATTATTGTTTATTACGCAAACTTTAATGTAGCATATATATATAAAGTAGTAATAATTCTTATTTAATTACAGTTAACTTGTTCTTTAACCCTAAAAGTTTTGTATTGTACGATCTTCTTCGTTTCGCAAACCTGCCTAAACACAGACAGACATTTAAATTATACATCTCTTTGAAATTTGTTAACCGTGTTATAAAAGTATCTTTTTGTTTCGATTGTTCAATCGTCGCAGTTAAAAGTTTAGATTATAACGCGCAATGGCTATACATTGCAAGTTGAGAAACCAAAATCAGTTAAGTTATAGAATCAAGAACAAAAGTCGTAGAAACAAATATAATTGATTTTTTCTTTTTTAACTTGTTTGGATGTTATCGTAGATGTTACTTGCGTAGAATAATTATAAGCAAGAATAAAATTAAAATTTATCTTTTATGTTAATTTAAAATTTGTAAAATTAATAACAGATATCGGTAAAAATGTACGCATAATTATGAGTCTGATAATGATCGCGTTAACTCTCTATGCAATGCCCATGATTCACTTCAACTTATATTATTGTAATCCCGAGATATTTTTATACTAAAATTTTCAATTCTAATTAGCTATTAGAATATATCGTAACGGCAGGTTCTACGCGCCAAATAGCTTTACACTTTGAGAAAATATCGAAAAAGTAGCTACGATTATTTGACAGGAAAAAAATCGTTGATAAAAAATGTGCTATTCTTTAGCACTTCGACTTAAAGTCAGGAGTCACCATCATTGCTGAAGCAATCAGTTTATCGGAAGCAACATCTTCCTCGCCATTTCACGATCTCTCTCAAGAATCGTCGTAGAAATAGGACAGCTAGTTAAATGCAATTTCAAAATACGATCGGAAACGAAATCGCCGTATTATGATAATTAGTTACTGAATTTTCCGTTTTATAGATTTTATGGGAACATTATATTATGTGTATATCTCACAGCCAAAGTTCGAAACTCTGCCAATTCGCAAAAGAACTTGCTAGGGTCTAGGTTTGATCAACTAATTTCATAAAAAAGGTATCATATTCCATAATCGTTTTGGGCTTTGGCCAATCAATTCTAAATTCAGTTCTGGAACTAATTGCAACTTATACTAGCCATAGATTCAATCAGAAGCACATTATTTTTGTATTTTATCCTCAATATTCATTTATTTGTAACTATACATTTATTTACATTTATTTTTTTTCAAAGAAAGAAATTTTACAAATAAATTAAGATATAAGTTTTGAAGGGAAGAAATATGTATTCACTACAGAGAGAGAGAGACAACTCTCTCTTTTACAATGCATAATACAAATACATTTTAAAGAACCCAGGATATACATAAATATATTTCGTTAAAGAATATTGATTGAAGAATATTAAAGAATAGTTGAAGAATATTAGATTAGGCCGGATTGAAGCAAGTGCTCAGAATCATTATTTTTAAGAAAAATAAGTTATAAATAAATTATATGTTAATTAATTATATAGTTTCTTGCATCATAGTATATATCTCACAATTTGAAAGAAATGCTAATAAATGTAATAAATAAATGATAAGATTTTATAAAAGTATTAATTTTACTTGTATTAATTTTAAACAGCTACATATTTTCAGCTTTTTAACAAATAAATTAAACAAGAAATTAAGATATTTATTAAAAAATAAATGATCATTAAATATATGTCAACTTATATATTAGATCATTAAATATAAATATCTAAATAAACATTTTAATGCAGCAACGCATACGATACTTTTTGGGACTTAGCCATGCTGTTATAACTAGTTCTCGGTATAACTGTGACCAAATCGCGAAATGACCATTTTCTTCAATAAAACTTCGTAGTGTAACCGTCGAAGTCGGTCAAAGTGCGAAAACTCCAGCCAATTCGCGAAATGGCCTCGATGTTTTGGGTTTGGTTGGGTTGTATACATACACATTATTTAATCTTCTCTTCATACGTTGAAATGTGCAGCATCAAGAAGTCTTCAACAACATTTTTAATATAGAAAGTTACTCTACTGTGCAAAGATCGCAATAAGTGCAAATATTAGAAACTAACTGTCCGTAGAGTATTTTTAAATTAGAGAAGCGTTCTTCCGAATCAGAGTAGGAAATATTAAATAAATAAATCTAATCTTATAGTAAATTTCCGCATCTTGAATTAATTATATAGATTAAATAAATAAATTATCGTATTTCCATGTAAAATAATAGGTATTTGAAAATTTTATTAGTAATGTATTGATTTTGCATTATTTGTATTACGATCTGTGTATATTAGCTTTTGAACAAATACGAACGTAATAATTAAATTAAAACATTTCTTATATAGAAAAATTCTTTACAATAGATTTGTGGAAGATTATTTTAACAGAAGGTGCAATATACTAACTGTCAACGATAAAGACGAGATGATTAATGCCGTGAATTTAATGTCGACGTTGTCGTTGTCGTTGCCGTTGTCGTTAATTTTGCTGGCGGAATGTTAGAAACGAGTGTGAGAGAAAAAGAAAGGTATGCAGCAATCGGATCATGTAGAATGTGGCTCAAATTTGACACGTATGTGTCAACTATTTTCCACATTTAGCGAGTCACCTCACGCAAGTGACGTTAAAGCAACTTGGCAAGAACGAATTAAACGTTAAACTTTCGCTGTTATATTGTGCTGTATGAAAAATATTTTGCCGTCACTCTAATTTTTGTTATCTTTTCGTCGAAATGCACGAAATTTTCACGAAACGAAGAGATTTCGGAGTACTATCAGCAAGAACGATTGTTATTTATACGCAACTGTCATTAAAAAAAAATAAAAGTAGATGTATGTTGAATATTTATATAAAATATTTTTGTCCAAACGATTAGTTTCCAAAATGGTATACATAAAGCTTCAAAGTAATGGAATTAACTCACAAGCAGTATCTGCATCATGTAAATATCTCAATTTTAAAGTAAAATGTAAATCTTGCATTCTTGCCTGTTATGTTTATTCTTCTATTGTAAAAATTTCAGTTAGTTATTCTCTGAATATATTGGCGGTTAATTTTCATTTTTGTTATCCTATTGTCAAATTTAAATCTTCTCTTCTCTTCTCTTCTCTTCTCTCTCTCTCTCTCTCTCTCTCTCTCTCTCTCTCTCTCTCTCTCTCTCTCTCTCTCTCTCCAACGTTTTTACCATACCTATAATAAGAACAAGTTATGTTTTTCCTTTGATCTCGGTCAACGATTGACGGTTGAATCAGCTGTTATTTAGAACCATTGTCCGGTCTTTGATTGTGTCATTGTCTCGATGAAACTATCGCCGTTTAAGAATCGTCTCAGTTTTCATTGGTTTTCTCTAGGTTTTAATTTGTCAATCTCACGTTTTTGGATTTGGTTTTGGTGAGTGGATGTTACTTCTCTTTGCCGGTTAGTCAAATTTTTATTTTTAGTCCGAATATTTTGCAAATTATAAATATTGGTAGAATTTCCTCTTAAAAATTACACTATCTTTGGACATTTAATTTTTATGTACTTACCTTAAGCTCATCGAACAGTTTGAGATTATTTAATTTATCTATTACCGCTGAAAATGATTCAAATTAGAGCCAAAACGTACTATTTGTAACTTGGATTATTAATTAAATGTTACACAGCGTTATCTCACGCATAACTAACTGCGTTTGATTCTGAAAACCCACTTTTCCTTTGTTAGGTATTCGTTAATTTTAATGTCGAGAGTCTTTAATTAATTAATCATTTACTGGAATATTTTTATAAAACATACATTTTATTTATCTTTAAGGCAGTACTCAATAAATATTATAGTTTCAAATATTTGTTTAAAAATTTTATAAAGAAGAAATTATTACTTTAATAAATAAATTATTTACTGTTTCTATTAATTTTTTTTCATTCGGGACAAACATTTCAAGAATGCCGCAAGACGCCAAACGAGACAAAAAGCAATCTTCTCGAAGAGCTGAGTTTTTCAATTATCCGTAATAGAATATAATTATATCGTGAAGCGAATCATTAACGAAAAAGCTCGCGTCGTAATTAAGTCTTCCGTCAATTTCTTTTTCTCATCTCTCGATCGCCTCCTCGCTAGTTTACTCTGATCAGAGGAGAAATTCCTCCTCGAAAAATTTCATTTCTACTTCATCGAAACGTGATTGAATTGAAATTTTGCAATTTATCGTTTAATACGAAAAAGCAGAAGATCATAAAATATATTGCATTTCGAATGAAACTGCGTTTGTTTGCGCGAGTCGAGCGCGATTTCCGCGCGAACTTGACGCTTGGTTTTAGCCGGTAGGAGCAATGAACGCAGGGCGGAACGGGAGCGTTTTAAGTGCCGATAATGCAGCTGAACTTGAAAGCAAGGCAAACTCCGGCGGCGCCTGCACATTGAATTAACGCTTTATACGCAGATATATTCGGCGTAAAGTAAATAAGACATCGCCTAGGACCTAGGAACTACTCCATGCCTCGCTGAAACGTTCGCAAATTTAACTTTGTCTTACGCAGGAGCGCGAGAAAATCCGCTATCCTCCTTCTTATTATTACACGCGATTCGCGTAATCACCCGAGCGTTGCAATTCGACTTCGACGTTTGCCTTCGAAGTTATAGTCGTTCAGCGCGCTACGCGTGCGACGGACGTAAATCAATTATAAACACATTCGATACGCGTTGTTCGATAATACGCGCCAAATTATTCCCACGCTTTCCGAGCATTCCGACAGTCCGGAATTCCGCGCGCGGTATATCGCGCGCGCAGTCACTCGCACACTCTGATTATACTGGCCGACGTCGAAAAAGAGATCGACGTCGGTGAATTTACGGCGCGCTAACCCCTCGCCCCGACTGTGTGTGTGCAACACAATGCCTTTATTTTTTTTTGCAATGCCTTTTTGTTCGTTAACTCGATGCTCTTTTGCACCAGCGTCCAATGCGCGGAAACCCCGACGAGCTTTTCTCAATGAGTGTCTCCGCGTCGACAAAATTCTCCCCCGTTCGTGAGACGTGTGAGACTGGATTATCGATTTTCACAAACAAGATTGATCATCAAGAATAAACGCAATTGAGCGTATTTTCAACGTTCGGTAGTTTACTGACAATAGCGTTAACTGTACGTTGCATGGAGTGTAAAATACATTCCTCCTAGCCTTAGAAAAATCTATTAAATTCACACAATACATTTTTTTTTAATTAAATGCTGCACAAATTGTTTCATAGTAGATGAACTTTTGCACTTACCTATCTAGGAGGTATATCATTCAGAATATTATCTATTAAGTAACCTTTGTTTTTTTTAACTCCTTGACTGCCGATGACGGTAATTCTCGTTATTTTCGACTTTGCGTTTACTGCCACGAAAATGCATTTTCTCGTCATAAAATATTTTGTTATATTGGAGCCTCTAAGTGATTTTATCGCCGAAGCAAAGTGTAACTATAGAGATTTTTGGGTGTGCTACACACGATTTTTGAGTCTAGTTTGAAAAATATTGCCTCAGAAAAAAGATGTGGTTGTTAGAAAAATGAAAATTTTTGTCACGAGATATTTTGTTTTATTAAAGTTTTACAATAAACTAATGACTGAAACAAGGCACATTTAGGAGTTTTTGGGTACGCTGAATATGATTTTGAAGTTATATTGAAAAAAAAAATGTTTAAATAGTTTTATGACAAAAGTTGTCACAAAAGTTTATAACAAAAAAATTTTTTAATTTAACTTGAAATTTGTTATCAGCGCCATCAAAAACTTCTCTATTGTATAAACTTTCATTAATTTTCGGGCCATTCGAGGAAAATGGTGTGGCAGTCGAAAGGTTAATTAATGGTAAATCACCATAAAGAACAATGAAAATTGGGATATAATGTTGAGGTATAAAATACATCCCATACAAATATAATTATGTTATAGAAAACAGCGAGTAACGTAAATAACTTTTTAACTAACTTTAAGATTAGAATCCGTTTGGAATTATAAATGAAGGGTAATAGTGTAAGCTGTCGTATCAGAGATCCGTGGATTTCCCATTTCTTATAGAAATTTAATGCAGTTCCTCGACGCCTGAAATTCTATTCCTGACGCCAGTTAGTTTTAGAAAGTCCCGCATAAAAATCGAGCGTTTTTATGGACAGTCATCCGAGTAGTAATGTTTCGACTCGGCTCGGCGTTTTCGATCGCGGACCCCTCCGAAACGATAAATCGTGCTTTACTCGACGTAATCCACTTCGATGCGACTGCACCCCTTGCGCGTGCATCGTGCTTCCCCTTTTTTTTTAACCGCCGCGAAAGGGTCGGCGGCGGCATTCGTGTGCACCTCATCGTCGGGCAAGCAAGACTCCGGTCGCCGTCGCGCCGTCTTTTCGACGAAGCGATTAATCCAGGAATCGATCGCCGGTTTTCTTAGGTCGAGCCCGCCGACCCATGTCGCGTTAAGACTGCAGCCGTATATTTCAATGTATGCGCTGCTCGCGTATTTCGGCGGTTGTGTATCTTAGAAGAGCAAGCGAGTAATTACGCTAACGAAGTCCACGTCCGATCGTGCTATCGTCCATTATTACGGTAATCGAACCTTTTCATTCGTGGATCTTATCCACTTAGTTGGTAAACGCGATATGCAGACCGATCGAGGTCTTAATTATGAAGTATTATTAGAGAATTCAATTTCTTCGTTACGTGAGAGGCGTATCGATTAAAGTTTTTGAAGTATTTTATCTAAAATTTTAGCGACGAAAAACGAACGAAAGAACGGAACAAAATCAAAAGTAAATATTTCGATATATGATTGCTTTAATTAATAACTGCACGTTTGCATCTTTGAAAATGTACAGTCACGTTTTGTGTTATCATAGAAATAATCAAATAAGTATATAGATCCCTGTCATTCTGCGATGCGCATAACTCAATCGAAAAATAACGATAATCCAACGGCGAATTACTGAGCTCGCACACAAAGCAATTCTTGAGGCAGTCTCTGCGAAGAACGTTTCTACAACATGTACAAAGGGAAAAAAAGGGGAGGTCGGACAAAAACAATCCTCGATTAGTCAGATCTGTCTGCAGTCTATGAATTTCACTCGCAGAATAACGAGACGGCAGTAATTTATCATCTCTTGACTACATTGATCTCTCTTGACTTCTGTCGCTGTATCAGCAATAGGAGAGAGAGAACGAGTGAGTGAGTGAGTGAGTGAGTGAGTGAGAGAGAGAGAGAGAGGGGGGGGGGACACGAAACCTCTCAACATTCTCCACTCTTTAATTGCTTCCGCTTTCTTGCCAATTATTTTCTGTTTATTTTTCCATTTTACACAGTTTACATTCGGTTTTTATGATCAGCTCGTTAAGAAAAGAATCGTCGATTACACTCGCATCGTATCATCTTAATCTGGCAATATTTTTCAGATTAACAGCCGCCTGTTATCATATAGAGCGTGTACGTGATGTTACCTGTCTAAATAAAATCTTGTAGAGATCGACCTGGCGAACGTATTAATGACCTATTATACTACTAATAAGCTTATTATTAACGCTCGAAGGACTCGCGTACGAAATGGAGCGCGACACTAAAGATACGCCGACATAAGGCATGTCCACAGTTACTAATTAAACCGTACGCCTCTTTAGCGTACGGTTCTTTCGGCGTGTAAAGTATAATATCCGTTTCCCCGCAACCCGCGCCCCACGCACCCGATACCTACCCGATCGACAGGAAAATGAAATTTCTCTCGGCACGCGGTGAAATGTAGTGTCGTACTGGGAACCCCACACGCACCCCGGGAAAACTCGGTGTCGGCGAAATGTTGCGTGCTCGGAATTTTCGTTCCACGCCGTGTATTTCGGGCTAATAAAACGGGAATAAGGATTTGAAAAATCCACATCTCCGAGAGATTAATTCGGGATATCGAGAATCCCTAGGCGCCTACGGTCGGAGAATATTGCGAAAAATTCGCGCAAACGATAGTTTCGCCGTTCGTATCTAATCGCGAGAATGCGAGAATGGCTGTCGCAGTTGCGCTCGTTATTGACGTTTCGCAAAATAAAATTGCGCGCGCGCGCGCGCGCATCTGGGTCTGACGTTTTGCGAAAGACCGCCGCACCACCGGGCTCGTTGCAACGCGGTCGTTAGTCCGCGACAAATTTTGCGTAGGTACCCTCCGAGGACGCTGCGCCGCGCCGCATCGATTTCCTTCCACGCTGAATTATCGTCTAAGCGGGAAACGAGCAGCGGATCCGCTCCGAACGAACGGTCCGCACGGAAATGTGGGGCAGGACATTAAATGACACGCGTGAGAGAGAAAGAGAAAGAGAACTGGAAAGATGGAAGCGGAGGAGGAGGAGGAGAAGGAGGAGGACAAGATACGTATGCACGTATCCTGGAATCCTGATGGAGGACGAACCGATGCGGCGCACATTGCACGGAGATAAGTGTCGCCGGATTGTAACGACCCTTGATCGCGGTTAATTGCTCTTTCCTCATTTTGCGCGGAAACTAACGCGCAATGTGCGTTCAACAAGTGATGAGAACCGAGAGCTAAAATTTATATTAATATCTCATCGACATTTATTGTATATTAAGAAAAAGGAAAATATTCTTAATTATATATATATATATATATATATATATATATATATATATATATATCACGAACATTTTTTAAAGACTAAACGTTGTACAGCCCCCGAGCTTCAGATTTTGAACTAAATATATTATTAAAAGAATTTATTGTTAAAAAAATTTGTGAAGCAAGATAAAAAAGTAATGGCGAGTTAGATGTAGGAAAAATTTGTTATTAATTAGCTGAAATATTGTAAGTCCATAGACTTTTTCTCTTTTTTTTTTCTTTATGAATGTTTATTAAAAGCCTTATAAATTCAAATTTAGTCAGCAAATTTATTACTTCTTAAAATTTTTACTTTTATGGATTATATTTTGACTAATTAGTAACAGACTGTTTTGCAAATTAAATCGTCAATAAGCTTTTTTATGACAAATGTAACAAGTTTATACACTTTCTCTCAATGTAGAATCATATCGTGTCTATATAACATTTATTGAATACATCTAGGAGCGCTAATTTATATACCTATATAGAATTAATTTAAATATTTAAGACACGGAGAAAGTATAAAAAGGTTCATTAAAAATAAAAGTGCGTATAAATTTTCTTTCTCTTAATTGGCCTTCGCGCCTACATCCACCAAGATTTGCAACTGCAAGACTTTTTGCCGACGACTCTCGTTCCAGTTGCCTTTCGGCTAATGCTGCCGGTTTTGCTCGATAACTTCTGCACGCCGCTGCCTCGCTACCATCCGTAGTAGCTTCTTGCACCCCCTCGTTACTTGCGTATTATATTAGGAGTAATTATTTTATTGAGTTTCGGCAAGTTTGAGCGTAACACCGCCGCAACGCCGTAGTTAACGCTTTAATCGTCGTGCTACTCCTTTCACGGAACTGATTTCTACTACGTAATAAATTATCTCGTCGTACTTAAGACATCGATATTATAAAAATTACGATGGTGAAAGCGGTATTCTTATGTAACAAATATAAAAAAATTGATAAATTAATAAGCATACGTACAAAAAAGGGAAACGAATACATTTGAATCAATAATATTAAAAATCGTTTATTCTAAAATAACATTATTCAATAAAAAAAAAAAAAAAAAAAAAAAAAAAAAAAAAAACGCAAGAATGAATGTAATCGTTTCCCGCAGTCTTTTGGGTGCGGAATATGATCCCGTTTATTAAATTGTTCTATCTATTTGCACCATATTGATTCTGCCAGTTTGAATTCATCACCTTTGACATCAGATTAGTATTCAGCGATCTAAAAAACCCTTAAGTTCGAATAATATAATTAAAAAATATTTGATAGTATAGAATATTTGAATAAAATGTTTATTGATGATAGTAGAATATTTGATAAAATGTTTTGATAGAATATTTAGTCTTTAATGGCCTATATCGCAACTTTGATGCAAAACCTACATTAATCACAAATATCTTCTTAATAATCATACAATAAATTTCTTTTAAGAGGGCTAAAAATCTCAACACTTAATTTTAATACTTAATTTTTATAGTTATGAAACTTCCCCCAACACGTCATCTATTGTAATTAATACTCGTAATCAAAATATTTTAAAATAGCCCTTTTCTCACAACTTTGACCGCAAATTTCTCAAAATTATGATGGCAATTAAGAATCATATCTAGCGTCCAAAAAACAATGGAAAATACTTTCGATTCTTGTACTCGAAAAAAAGTCATTCATCAAATCATTTTGTTGAACAATGTAATTGAAGAAGTAAATCTTTTTGACTCGCCAATCTTCATTCGCCTCTCTGCTGACATTAAAATATTATTTATCTACGATTGAAGATTAATATCAAAATATATCGTTTATTTTTTACAACAATAACAACTGGAAAATTGACATTTTTTATTTGTTTGCAAAAGAATACTTTGAATTTAATACACTGAATGAAGAATTGATGTAGTTAAATACTTTTATTTTTCTACAATCAGTTATTACATTAAAATCGCATTAAAAAATGATATTACAAAACTTTAATAATTTAAAATATTCAAACTTTCTGGAAAACTTTATTTTTTAAGTTATGTCATTGCTGCAGCAAATAATTATATGCATTGGGAGGTAAAATAAGTGCGCTATGAAGAAATTATAAATTTTCGCGCGATAAACCTGTTTAACCCAGGAATGGACGCCTGGGGTGAATTTTACACCCCAGTATCGAAAAAATGAAGCTCACGTCACGGTAATTTTAATGTGCTTCTTTCGTTTTTTAAATATTTTTTGATTTCTCCTTTGATTTTTCAGAAAATGTTGAGTAAATCTATAGGTATAAATATATTGTCCTTAAACACTAATAAATTATAAAACAATTGAAGATGTGGAATATATGTGTGTATAATAAATAACAGTGACTTTTAATTAGACTGTGAAAATCACCCCAGATGACCATTTATGCAAAAAAAAAATCCGAATCAGACGCCGTTCCCGGGTTAACATGATCAGATACAAAGCGAAAAGTATTTGAAAGGATACAATGTATCAATACGCAGAGAGTATACATAAATAAGGGCAAAAGGTGTCGGGAGTCAGGGACGGCCGTCTTGGTTGAGCGCCACTGAGGTCTCGCCGACTTCCCCTCCCACTTATCGCCCAACGCCCGCTCGTCCCACTGCCTGGCGCGTCTCGCCGGCACTGCTGGCTGGCAATGCTGGCAGGCTGGCAGTGCTGGTACTACTGACTGGCCAGTCGGTGGCGGGCGCTCGCAGCGTACGTGTCGTGTATCGCGGCTCGGAGCGTTCTACTCCCCTTTACCCCTCGTCACCTATCTCTTTTATCTTTCTCCCTCCCTCTCGCATCGCGCATTCGTATTACGCGACGGCAGTGATTCTACGTGCTTGACGCGACGCGACGCGACGCGCCGCGTCGGCACGTGCCGGCGTCGGAGGATCGGCGGCGGCGACCGGAGAAGATCCGGGAGGGACGAATTTCGAATTTCGGAGCTAGACGTCCGGCCGGTCGGCGCGCTCCGCTCTCGGGCATCGGTGCGTTTGTTTTGACATGTGTGTAGGCTGCCATATTGGATTACCGCATCGCTGCCGTTGCTGCTGCTGCTGTTGCCGTCGTCGTCGTCGTCGTTATCATCGTCATCACCCTTGCCGCGGGGCATCTAGGCGCGAGACGTGATTTTCGCGCTAAAAAAAAGGTGAGAAAGAGAGAGAGAGAGAGAGAGAAAGAGAGAAGGAACGGCGGGCACGCGCGCGCGCGCGCACGAGCAAGCGCGACGCCGGCGCGACGACGCGCCGAGGCGTCGTCCTCCGTTCTCCGTCCGTATACGTGCAAGCGCACGAATGAAAGCGCGGCGTTTTCGGACCCGCTCAATAACGAGAGCGTCGCCGTCGCCGTCGTCGCCGCGCGTTTTTCAGCGCGTTCCCCCGCGTCAATCCCATTCGGCATTTCGAAATCGCGCTCGTATACGTTCGTTCAAATCGGGGATTCTCACGCGCTCTCTTCGGATTGCGAGACGGAGCGGAGCGGAGCGGAGCGGAGCCGAGCCGAGCCGAGCGGAGCAGAGCGGAGCGGCGAAATTCTTCGATCGCGCGACACGTCTCGCTCCGCTCCCGACTGCAACCCGCGCCAGCTGTTCCTAATAACTAATAACCCCCCTGATTTTCGCATGTCAGACAGATTAATTTATTATGCGCTCCGAAATGGCCCCGCGAACGCTGAGCAAGGAATCAAATACGCGAACAGTAAGACAAAGCTGTGATAAAATTGTAGAATGTAAGCACAGCTGGAGAGCCATATACGGAAAGTAGATTTTGCTAACGTATATAGAAATTAAGTATCAGATACAGATCTGAAAATAATTATTTCGTACCTTTTCGGTCTTCAAAGAGTTTACAATACGATATGTTGTTTACCGATAACGTATTATGAGTTCAACGGAAGATATTATTTTATTATTCAAACGCGTCTAAACTTTAACTAATATAATTTCTTATGCGAATCAAGAATTTTTGTTGTCGAATCGAATTGAATCAAATTTCATTTTGTCTTTCGAATTCGAATCGAAACGAATCGAATCGTAGAAATGTAATTATTAATTAATAATATAATTAGTATTAAATTAAATTTCAACACGTAGATATTGGAAGACTATTTTAATGTGGAAAAATAATATTAATTATGTAATATAAATTCTTTTTAAAGCAAAAAACATATTTAAATATTTAATATAAAATTAATAAATCATACTTTATTTAGTGCAGTAACTGAAATTAGACAATTAGACGAAAAACCATAGATAAATTATTAAAATATTTCAGTGTAATATCTAATAACATTATCCAATTACATACATAGAAATTAAAATAAAATAATAGATATAAATTATTTTGTTATCAATACTCATAGCTTACTATTTTTTTTACGCATATTCAAACTTTTGCTTACAATTTGATTTTAGGGTTACAAAGCATGTCAAAAATAAGAAATAAACTTTCTGACTGCTACTTAGCCGGTCAATGAGTGGTTATAATACTGAATGAACTCACTAAATGTACCTATTAACATGATCGTATTTATTTCGTGCCTTTCGGCCTTCAAAAGGTTTACAATTTTGCTTATTAACGGGAAATATGATTTTATAAAATTGACAATGATGTGTATATGATTATATAAATTATAATCATATACACCCAATTATATAAATTATAATCTCACCCGATTCGATTCGATTTGATTTAAATAGTTTGCACATCTTTAATTCATTTTTTACGTTCTCTATTAGTACATTGAGAGAAAAAAATAGTTGCAATTACCACAGTCATTTTTCACTATAATTTTTAGTTATTTTTGGTGCCTACTACATTTTTATAGTTATTATAACAATGCGAATTATAACTGACTCAATATTACATTATTGTTGTCATGGCTTTAACCTGCGCATTCATTCAACCATACACATGGTTTTATAACTTTTAATTTATGTATGATATGGTTATGTAAATCATACTATGTAAATATAATGAAAATAACCATCATAATTGGAAAATCTATGCATATAAGTTTATTTTTTATTAATATTAGGGCTCAGTCACAATGACAAAAATAAGGAATAAGATAAAGGAATAAGGAATAAGGGAATGTCGCATCTCACTTCAGTACACGTACATTAAAGTGAGATGCAACATGCCTTATTCCTTATTCCTTTATCCTATTCCTTATTCCTCTCATTGTGACTGAGCCCTTATAGCGCAACAATAACTATAAAGATAAGAACGCCAACAATTATTTTACTATGAAATTATAGTCACAAATGCCAAACACTTTTCTCTCAGTGCAAGCTTGCCTCTTTCTGTAATCCTAATGCTATTATTTCTATCCCAGAGAGATGCTTTAACTTTCTTTGATTTTATTCTCTTTCCTTATTTTATTCTCCCTTCTCCATCAGTAATTGCGCCATTCCCATGTTCCTTCTTACCTCCGCAATACAACTCGTTGCAAGGTGTTCTAAAGTCTCAGCTTCTCTCTGACATATGTATCCTACTAAGATTTCTCTCTTGTTCTTGCTGAAATTTACTGCCAAGCTCTTCATTCCCACATCTAAATCTCACGATAATTTTTTGTCTTTCCTTTTCTTAAATATTCCAGGATCTCAATTAAACAGAGTTCCTTATCTTCTAAAAGTGATTGTGCTGAATCATCAAAATAATTATGTAGAAGCGTGATAACAATGCTACAAAAAATTTTGACATTTTAGCAATCGATTTGAGTGTCCAACATAATTATTTTCAGATCTATATTCACCTAAATTTTTAGATACTTTAGCGAAACTATTCTTTCTTTATGACTAAAGAAATAAGTGTGTTATTTACATGGCAACGGATGACTCAGGCGCCGAATGGTAATCATAAAATTTGGTTTTAAAAGCGCTCGGAGAAGTTGAGTCATGCAAATGAACAGATAAGATATTTCGCAGGTAAATAGACATTTTAACATCGAGCGCGATCCTCAAATTGTTCGTCTTGGAAGTAGTCCAATCACGAACATTAATATCGCGCAAGTATTTGCATTGTTTTCAAAATTAGAATCGTTGTTTTCCGCGACGTAATTATATTGTCTCTTTTTAAAACGCTCCTTTTTCAGAATGAGATGCAAAAATTGGGCCTCTCAATTAAGTCGAATGCCTCGCCTCGCGCTTCAGTTTGGAAGATAACGTCGCGAGACGAAGGCAGCCGGTGTCGAAAATAGGGTGATTAGAATTTTCGCGAAATAATGCGAAGTTTTTTGGATTAAGATTTTAACTGCACGATGAGAATACGGAATGCCGAAGTGTGTTTTAATCTTAACCTGTTCGTTTTGGAAGTAATCCAATTTCGAACGTTAATATCGCGAATATTTGCAATTGTCTTCAAAATTGGAGTTGTTTACATCGTTTTTAGCGACATAAGCATGCTGTCTCGAAACGTTTCTCTTCCAGAATAAAATGCAAAGATTAGTAGATATAGATAGGGCTAAAGGAAAGGTGTTGAAAAAATTACGGAAAGAGAAAAAGGCTATAGTTATAGTATATGTATAAGGAAGATAGAAGTAAGTAATAAAGTTGCATAGAAGGTATGTGTTAAGTTACATTGTAAACCAAGTCTATTTTTTGGTATAAGTTAATAAGGATTGATGCAAATATTAGTACACACCTGTCGAATGCCTTGCTTCACGTTTCAGTTTGGAAGATAACACTGAAAGTGACGTGACTGAAATTTTCGCGAAACAATGCGAGGTTCGAATTGGGATGTCTGTACGGCGAGAATGCCGGCGTGCAGAAGTGTCAGTGCCTGTGTGAAGTTAGCACCGTTAGCACCCCATCTTTCAAAAAATTTATTTTTTTCTTTAAGTTCTGAATGCACCCCGAAAAATTCTAGAGTTCGAAGTGTCCGAAACTCCGTAAGGTACACGTTTCCCGATTATCGAACTCGGATGTGATTTGGTCCCGCGCGGCAGGGTCGAATACAGAAGCGCGCTGTCAACGATCGCTCGATACTACTTTCCCCTCGCAGAACGTCGCGCCACGCGAAACGCCGAACAACAGTTTGTTCGTGACGTGTTTCGGACATTATACGTAATGTATACGTCACGCTGGCTTATCGTTTACGACCCGTGCCTTGACGAAAGGCGATCCCCGTACTCGTTCTCGATACGAATCTCGAAATGAACGCGTTCCATTAACCGCCTCTATGTAGAAAATACAATGTGCCGCCGTGGAAACACCCTATCGCGATTTCACATCAAACTACCCTCTCTAATCCGATTAACCGTGAAAATTTATGGATTATATCGTGATAAATATTCAACAAAATCCAACAGTTTTCTTGAATACGTGACAGACAAAGAAATCAGTGCACAAATTACATATACTACCTGCAAGTAAATATTACTTATTTTAAGTATTTAATACGTTTATATATCCGAAATCTATCATAAAGTTAGTATAAGTATCATATATACTTAAAACATATTCTACATCTTAGAAAATATATATTTTTTAATACTTCAAACAAGAATCACATATAGATACTCAAAACATATTCTGGATCTTAGAAAGTACTTTAAACAAGAATATTTAATTAATACAAAAATTCGGTCTCTTTATTATTATAGAGTCTACAGAAGAGAAGCATATACTTCAATAAAGAATCACTTTTTTTTTTTGAAAATTTATCCGTTATTTTTTTTTAATCAAGTATAAATTTTATTTACCTAGAATAATCCGCTAACTTTCAAAAAGAGACTAAATTCTTGATGATGATGACGATGATTGATTCCTTTAACTCCTAAGTGGAACATAGGGTTTCTCGGGAGGTTTCAGTAATCTCGTGCAACAGTAGGTATAGAATATTAAAATTTTTGTGATCAGGTGCATTGAACCTGCGTGGTTCTTCGTGCAGGTTATTACGAGTCTGGCACTTTACTCCACTAGACCACACCTCTGTTTATATTGTTAGTGTTGCATATTCTTGTTTTCAGAAGAAATAATTTATTGATTTCAAGTAATTTCATATTCTTATTCTAGTTATTCTTACCTAAAGAATCATATAGTAAACTAGTCTATGACAATAAAAATAATTACTTGTCTGAGATAACATTGTTTCTAGAAAGAATATATTTATTTGAATCAAGAACATGGATTTACTTGAAGCAAGAATAATTTTCATTCTTCTAAACTATATTTCGTTTGTTCTGATTCTGTTGCATAGAAATTCTTTTTCTATCTATAGTAAATATTCTTACGTTAATGTATCTTCAAATATTCAAATTAATTCTATATAGCTTTTTTCGGTAAAGTTTTATAATATTCTTGAAACAAAAATAAATTCTTCTTTTGCAATGAGCACAAAATGTTGAGCTTTTCTAAGACTTGTGACAAGTACATCTGAAAACTATTATTAAGAAAATATTCTTTGTTGAAGAAAACAATTATTTAAAACAAATCAAATAAAATAAGTAATAATTTTTCTTGGCTGTAGAATATTTTTCTGTATGTGCTTTTATATTTTTCGCAATCTTGCAGTGAAATTACTACAGATATATGAATGAAACATTTTTGTAATTTATTTCTAAAATTCAAATAACTCGTTGACATATTATTCTAGATTTTACAAACCCTGGCCGTTGTTTTCACGCGACGAAAGCTTGGTCGAATTAATGCATTAATTTCAGACGAATCTAATCTCAGTAGGTCGGTGTATCGAACATAGTTCCAGGCGATGCGTCGAGGTTCAATGCTGCTATTTTTGACGATTACGAGAAGTAAACGTTCTCTTCCGCAGTGGTGGCGACTGAAATTGATTTCGATACGAGAGAAAGAGAGAGAGAGAAAAAGAGAGAGTAATCCTTGCGCAGTCTCGGCTTATATAACGCAATTACCTCGGTGATCCGTAATGACGAGACATGAATCACACCTCTCGTTCGCGCTCAGAGTGCTCAGACAACACGAGTCGCGCGCGACGCACGTACCGGCGGATGTTGACGACGCTCGGCGCGTAGGAGAACGAGTGATATCACTTTCGAAACGGCACTCTCGGACGTATGTACCACGTTCCCCGCTGTGCGTCACTCATCTACGTCGAACATCGCGCGGACGATAAATTCCGCGTATCGTAGCTCACGATCGCCGCCGCGCCGTCGATCTATTCGCGCATTATTGTACGTGTATCGAGTCGAGTAGATCGATAATTATCTCACATGCGACCATTTTTTTTTAGAGGTAAACTTTCATTGTTCTACGTGGAACTTGGAGACGTGTCCTCGACTTAATTTTGGATAATAAAACTCCCTACATGCTCGATCTTATCTGTCGCGCGAAGGTTTTCTCACGAACCTTCGCGGCTCGATTTCTGACTTAATGACATTAGATCCGTGAAAGGAAAGAGAGAGAGAAAGAGACAGAAAAATAAAGATAGATGTTGATGGTCTAAGTACAACGCGACGTGCAAACGAGAACGAGAGAACGGTTTTTCTTCACCGCGGCTTTTTCGCGCCGGTCTCGACGCTAATATTTTTTTCCTCCTCTCTAAAGCTCGAATGGCAAGAAATAAAGGAGATCGTAAGCGAAACAGGTTACGGTCGTGGCTTAAAATTAGACTCGGTGTACAAGCGCGCGCCCGATTCATTTGCGACGGCTCGTATTCATGTTCCTTCTCCCGGTCACTCCGTTTCACCGCGGGAACAAAGGAAAGCCAACGAGCCTGAAAGCGAGACGGGGAGGAGGGAGCGAGAGAAAAAGGAAGTACGCGACACGTACGTACGCAACGCGCGCGCGCGCTCGTTTCGTGCGTGACGAAAGGGCGCGAAAGGGTCACGAAGACGCAGATGTTCGCTCGAGGTTTGCACACGAGATTTTACATACGCCTGCCCGCGACGTAATTCCGTAATCCCGTAATCAAACCGTCATAAAAGGTTTCGGCGTTCACACGTTCCGCCTGCGCCCGGTGAGATCGCCTCGTTTTCGCGGCGCGAAAGAGGCGAAATATCGCGGGGCGCAGAGTGAGGCGCCACGTAACATGGAACGCGTCTCAATTTACTGCGTAATTCTCGCGCAAATCGACCATTATCTCGCGGTATCACTGTTCGTAAAGATAAAATTTTATTGCTCGTGGAATTTTGAGATGTGCTCTCGCTTTTATTTTGCGGTGTATTTTACACGCTTGATCTTATCTATTATACGAAGGTTATTGCACGAGCCTTCGAAAAATTACGTTACCGTTACTTAACTCAGAGGAATTAATATTGTTTGAATTACAGTGAGTTAGAGAAAGTATATAGGTATAAGATGAGTAAACGTGTAATTTTGTGAGTTAACGAGAATCTTATAAATGAGGGAAAGGAAAATACTCTGGGCTAAAGACTCAACGCAATTAAGGGAGTATTCTGGTTTAAAAATATTTTTTAGGAATTTTTTGTAGGAAAACGAATAACGTTAAACTTTGCATGTTCTTTTAGTCTTATTTTAAGAATATATTTTTATTTGCTAAATAACAAAAACGCTTTTCTTTTTTTACGTTATATCTTGGTCACTAGGAGCTCGCAAAAAAAAACGCAATAAACGGTGCAAATGATTAGGTGTTCTATAGATACTTATACATAAAATGCATACAATGAATGCAACAACTAAATGCATAAAATGATTTAGCTGTTCTAGATATCTGAAGCGCAAAAACTAAAACTTCTTATTCAGGTGAAGTGTGGCTAGTGACCACGGGATATAACATAAAAAAGAAGAGCGTTTTTGTTATTTCCTTTTTTCGTTTTCCGGCGAAAAGACCTGAAAAATACTTGTTTACGACCTTTCAAACCAGAGAATATGCTCTTAAGGAGACTGGAAGGTCAGATTGCCGGGAAATTATGCTTGTTTTTGACAATGCTTTGTGATAAACTGAGTAAATGTGCGAGAGTGAAATTTTGAAATATATTTATACCACATGTAAAGAGTAGAAAAACATATTTTATATTAACAAATACTTATATAAATATACAACATATGACTGAAGTATACTCTGATTTTTTTCGAGTTCATCGTTTTGCAATATCTCGACTCTCGGTGGTCTGATCAGAGCAAATTTTACCTAGAAATCTTGAGGAGGATTGTCATTATCTGATAAACCACTACAAAAAAAAATCGAATAAAAATTAACAAAATGGCAGCTGTTATTAAAAAAGAATTTAAAATTTTCAGTCCTTTTACAATAAAAAAATCAATATCGCGAAATGAAAAATTTTTGCGGGGTTGTTCACCTGAGAGCCAGATAAACAAACTATTGCTTTAAAATTTCAAATCAATAATAAGCTTATATATAGTTTCGGAGAAATCATTGCAAAAAGTTAAAAAATAAAATTTGGGGAAATACGTGTTTAAATAACAAGAATGAAGAGGCTCTGCTTCGAAATCCAAGAGAATAAATTGGCTAATTAAGAGCCGTTCGCTGCTTATGGTGCGAAATTAGTAACCAATCAAATAATTATACTAAAACTTTATTAAAATTGAACGTTTCGGTCAATTTTAATAAAGTTTTAGTATAATTATTTGATTGGTTACTAATTTCGCACCATAAGCAGCGAACGGCTCTTAATTAGCCAATTTATTCTCTTACGTGTTTAAAGTTTAAGTACATATCAATTAATGATACTTACTTTATACAAAGGAATGTTAATACTTTCAAAAAATAAAATTTAAGAAAATTGAAAATTCTCTTAAGCTCGTTAAAAAAATATGCGTTAAAAAAATATTATTTGCTATATACATGTTTATTATATTAGACTGTTTAATTTCAAGTAATAAATTTTTTAATAATCAGTTAACCCGTTGACTGTGTATGACGGCTATAGCCGCAAAAATAAAAGTGGCCAAGAGTGTGTATGACGGCTATAGCCGCAACGTAGAAAAAACAAAGTAAAACTTTCTGAATTTGCTTGAAACTTGTTACTCGGGGGTTTTTGGGGTCGCTGATTACGAATCCAAAGTCAGATGTACAAAATTCAAAATGGCGGATCCAATATGGCGGATCAAAATTACAAAAAAAGGTCTGATTTTTATGAAATTTGGTACCCTTATGTTTTTGGGGTCTCTGAATCCAAATATGAAATCAGATTTTTTAAATTCAAAATGGCGGATCCAATATGACGGATCAAAAATAAAAAAGTTGGTAGATTTACACGAAATTGATCCGCCATATTGGACCCGCCATTTTGATTTTTGTAAATCTGACATCATATTCGGATTCAGAGACCCAAAAAACATAAGGGTATCAAGTTTCATAATAATCCGATGAACTTTTTTTTTCAACACACTTTTGGCCCAAATAGTAAAATTCTCTTACACAGCCAATGGGTTAAAAAAAATTTAGTAATAAATTGAAGTAGGAAACGGTAGGAACGTTTCAAAGGGGAGAATTATGATTCTCTAACATCACTATGGAAGGGACAATGAAATTGCCAACTGTAGCGTCTCTCTTGAGTTCCATGAAAGTTCCACAAAAGTCACAGATGGAGGCAACTCACAGCCCCCGAAAGATACGGGGAAAAGAGACCTATATTATCCCCCTGCCACATATTACTCAACCCCACATCCATCAATCCACAGCAGCTGAACTCGAAATAGTTTTATAGGAATGCGAGGTAGGAATCTGTGGCGAAAGGTAATTATAATTAATGAACATTTTACGCAACATATTTCGTGCTGTCCGATAGTACATTGAAAGTGCACCCGGGACAAAGATTGATGATGTGTTTCGAACACGTACACTTTTTGTACGACACATGTTAAATCGTATATTTTCGGGATTATTCAAAATATTTTACGTACAATATTTTAACCGAGATGAAGAAAAAACAGGAATATATATAGAATTAACTTGAAGAAAAAGAAACAGTTCCGATATTTCTCGAGTGTTGCGCAAACTGTCTTGCCCTCGTAACATCTCTCTCGCAAAAAAAAAAACGTAAAAACATTGAACGTGACCCGATTCACTATAGGTTATTCTTAGCGGCGCGCACACTGGCGCTGGTAAAAGTCTTGTGACGCAGCGTGTCAAACGCATATTCGTGTGCGGGCGTGCGTGTGCCTCTGACCGAGTGGCAGCGTGAGAGTGACGTAAGCCCGTAAGAGAGATCTGAAAGAGTTAATTCGTCGTCGACCATCGCCTAAACGATACGCCTGCCTACACTATACTCATCTGCGTTTTATCGTCTTTAGGCTGTAAAAGATAATTGGATCTCGGCGTTTCACTATTATTGACTCGCGTTATTCAGCCCGGCAATGAAAGAATTACCTGAATCTTCATCAAAATTTAACGCCAAGTTACATATTTGATTCAATTAATTTAGTTTCTAAGGAAAAACTAATTAACTGAAAATACTGAAAATTGAAATTTCTCTCAGTTGTATAAAAGCTCCTCCCTCTCTTTTTCTCCCCCATTCTCTCTCTCTCTCTCTCTCTCTCTCTCGTATAAATGAGAAAAATTAAGGCCGGTATTCATAGTCGGTTCTTATATTTAAGACCATCTTAAGTACAATCTTAAGATGTCATCAACCAATCACAGAGCCGTATTAGCATCTTAAGATATTACTTAAGACGGTCTTGAAATAAGATCTGATTATGAATACCGGCCTAAGAGTTAATTTTGTTTTACCTTAGACCGCAAGCTTTGTGAATCTGTACCAACTCACTACGAGACACTGAACGCTGTCGGAAGTCTTGTCCGCGCGTGCGCGTGTGCGATGGAGGAAAAAAGAATCTGTCAAAGGAACGTTTCTCAGATTAGAGATTCGCCTTTGTCTCACGGCGCTTTTCAGTGGAGCTTAATTAATTTTTTGTTCGCTCGTCGCGGCTTAACTCAATTAATTAGTCGACTCTATGAAATCGATCTTTTTTAGCAAATTTTTAAGGAGTTATCTTCAGTCTATACAAGTTATATCTGTGCTACTGGAAGCGATATTAATAAATTCTGATTTATTACGTGGAACATTCTGGAGAGATTCCTCCAAACTATATTTTGTACCCATATAATATTAACTTTTGCGTCATCTTTTTGCTGCTTAATAAATTTATAATTTACGCAAAGATGATATTAAAGATAATGTTGCTTATCTTTTCTGGGTATACTGGGTTTTAAAAGGTTTAGTAGGTCATCGACAATTTCTGTTCTTTTATTTTCGTAATTTATTTCTTGACGTTACGCATATATCTAGTTACACAAAGACATTGAATGCGAGCAAAGGAGAACTGCTTCTCATTTCCAAACAATGTACACAATTTAGCATATATTGCGATTATAATGAGAACTGTTATCTTATTTCAAGAGCCGGACAAATAAAATGTTCAGCACAAAACGAGTCGGTAAATATCGTGAATATTTACACACTGCAGTCTTTCTCCATTATACATTCTTGTTTCGGAGATATCGTGATGACTCTCTTGCGCGCTCGACCCTGACTAAAATAGTCGTTATCTCCGAATAAGATAAAAGAGTTAATTTTTATCTATCGGTCATTTTCTGATCCATGAAATCGATCCCTCGCCGAGCGATATCTTAGGCGCCTGGACCGAATCCACGTTTCCGGGTGCGAGGAGAAATATAACCGCGGCAGCGTTCGCCGCGCGCCGCAAGAAATTTCCATGCAAATGTTTCGTGATCGATATCCACCGCCGACGCCGATCGCGGCACCTTTCTCCGCTCCGGGTTCCGCACGCACACCGCCCGCGCCACCCTGCCGTTTCCCGTCACTTTTCCCGTTGTGTGTTCTTCGAGCGGGTGTTTACTCCGGAGGAACAGCGGGAGCGTTTCGCCCGGCGCGGCGCCGCGCGCCGCGTGGCGTACACAAATGGAAATTTCCGAATCAACAATTTAAAGCCGTCTACTCGTTTAATTAAGGGTTTCGGAATTTCTTCGGCCGTTAGAAACCTCGATTTATTTCCCTCGCGGAGATAAATAAGTATGAAAGCGAACTTTTGTTTTAAGCGCGCTGGGTGATAACGATGCGTCTTGAAGATTCTTCCGAATTCTTCTCAGTTTTTATAATTACATATAAAATATCCATAATTTTTCTCTTATTTACAATGCAGAGAGCCTCTGAGATATTAATATAAGAAAAGTAAGTAATTCTTTATGAAACAATAAGTACAAAAATGTAAAATGTAGAATAAAATATTTTTATGCACTTTGTTTTCGAGAAAAGTGATTTTGGAAATCGCTTTTCTATTATACTTGAACAATTTCTAAGAGTTTTGGTGGTCTTGTCATGTATCGTCTCAGTTGTTAAGATACATATGAAAGATACAACATTATACATTAAAAAAATAAAAATAATTTTAATTTTATAATTTTTTCAGTAATTTTTTAAATTATTTTTAATCTACATATATAAACAAATGTTCTGACTGACTGACCGACTGACAGATTGACTGACTCATCATCGCCGAGCCCAAACCCCTAAACCTAGAAACATGAAATTCGGGGAGTATATTCCTTTCATGACGTAAGCACCCACTAAGAAGCATCCACTAATTTTTAGAAATTCGATCCGTAAGGTGGTGAAAAGGGGTAAAATGTGTTATCATAGCGAAGCGAGTATCAAGCTAGTATAATATAATATAAAATAAATAAAATATAATTTATATATTTTAATAACGGTTGAGATAAATTCGATATAAATCATTCAAGCTTGACAAAACAAGAATACGTTATTGATTTTCCAATTTTTAAAATTTCATTTTTCTTGAAAATAAATACAAGAAAGTTGCAAATTTATCCTATATTCTTTTAATTTATGTACTTTTTCATGAGAAATCTTTCCTTTTCCGATTGTACCATCAGTTCTAGAATATTATGTATAATAGTATAAATATAATATTTGCGGTATATAATATTATGATATGACAAGGTAAATGTGTATTACGCGCCATTGATTTTTCTCGTTGCTATTATTATGCGCCATTGAATCCCCATCTATTGTACGCAACGTGTGCAACGGGTGTCTTACCACACCCATCAGTTTCGCGTGGAACTTAATTGTTTACTAGGCGCAGCATGTGCTTGACCAATATTTGCTTGACTGTCGCATGTAATCAGTACCTCGGCCTTCGGAACATTTCCCGAGCTAAAAATAGTTGTTACATTAAATTTGGTTTTAATACGTGCCGCTCCATCGGGTGGGTGGTACACGCCGAACTTTTCATTCAGGCCATTTGATATTTTGAATATAAGCAGATACATTATTATTACATACATTATTTGAGCACAAGTACATACAATATCATACAATATCATTACAGTATCATTAATTCATATGCATAATTAATATGTATAAAGCAGTTGTCACATCATGTACTATATCGGTGCAACGTGTTAATATAATATGTCTTTTTCATTGTCACAAAAAAATTCTTTAATATACATATATACTTTCTCTTATTCTGTTCTTATTTTTAACACACTCTATACTTCCAACAAATCAATATTGTAAGATTCAGTACCACATACAACGTTTTATACAGTAATATGTATATTTGTAAAAAAAATTTAAATTAAATTAATCGAATTCGCGTATAGAAATATAGGAAATAGGTGTGAGTAATTATATTTAC